>JAVJHY011663051.1:0-202243 GCA_035593235.1 Phascolosoma agassizii
TACACGGCGGATGATGAGCGCATCGCGGTGATCGAAGCCAACTCCTCCAACAGCCAAACCTCGGCCCGCTGGATGCTCAGAGACCTAGGCAACCAGGTGGTGCGCAGCTACGATCAAGGTACTTTCAACACTGCTCTCACCTGGGACAAGGATTACATCCGCAGAGACGGCCAGATGCTGGCCAGAAAGCTCTCCTCAGGTGCCGTAGAGCATGCTCATCTCGACCATCTCGGTACCCCTCGCTACTGGACAAAATCCAACCGCAGTGCTGCCAATCGTCACGACTATCTGCCCTTTGGCGAAGAGGTCACGTTGCCGACACTAAACCCCGAGCCGATGCAATTTACCGGTCATGAACGGGATGAGCATCTCTCTGGAGGCTGTGGGTCGGGGACCACCGTGGTGGACAATGAGACCATCTCTACCGGTCAGCAGAGAACTGGGTGTGACGCCATCACCTCGCAGAACACCGCAGAAAATCGGGTGGAACCTTAGAGGGATTGCTGGCCGGAGTTGAGTGTGAGGAGGCCGTTTGAACCGAGATTTCCTCGCTTCCGCTGGTACAAATAATTGGGATGGGTCACAATGGTGTCAAACTAGAAGGAATGTCATCTTATGCCCAATTTTAAACTTAACGTTAACCAAGAAATACGAGAGGTAAATGTCGAGTCCGACACTCCTTTACTTTGGGTTCTAAGAGATGAACTTGATCTTAAGGGCACCAAATTCGGGTGTGGAATCGCACAGTGTGGGGCTTGCACGGTTCACCTCGACGGGGCTCCTATTCGTTCATGTTCTGTTTCAGTATCGAACGCTGTAGATTCACAAATCAGAACCATTGAAGGTCTATCGGAAGATGGAAGCCATCCTGTTCAACAAGCTTGGGTGGAAGCAGATGTTCCTCAATGTGGATATTGCCAAGCCGGTCAGATCATGACAGCCACGGCCCTATTGGAAAAGAACCCGAATCCATCTCAAGAAGATGTTGATCATGCCATGTCTGGAAACATTTGCAAGTGTGGAACCTACCCCAGGATAAAGAAAGCAATCGCATCGGCAGCAAAAAAAGGAGGAATCTCGTGAAAGAGCTAACGAAACCATCAAGACGAGATTTTCTTAAAATATCAGCTGTTGCAGGTGGAGGGTTAATGATTGGCTTCAACATGACCTCATGTTGGAAGGAAGAAACGTGGCCGGAATTTGAACAAGAAATCAATGCCTACATACTGATTGGTGGTGACGGATCAGCAAGCATCATGTCGAAAAACCCGGACGTTGGGCAAGGTGCGAAAACCACCTTGCCGATGATTCTGGCAGAGGAATTAGACGTGGATTGGCAAAAAGTGCGTGTGAAGCAAGCGCCTTTGGATGATCGAATGAGGCCTCAGTTTACAGGTGGGAGCTCTGGGGTTCCAACAAACTATGAACCTATGCGAAAGGCAGGAGCTGCAGCTCGGTTTGTCCTCGTCGCAGCAGCAGCTAAATTGTGGAAAGTGGATGCCAAAGATTGCCGTACAGAAAACGGCTACATCATTAGCGGAAAGAACAAGGTTCATTATGGTCAGGTAGCGCTAGAAGCTGCGAAAATTGACCTTCCTGAAGAGGTGGAATTAAAAACCGAGATCGACTTTAAAATTGTTGGGAAGTCACAGAAAGATGTTGACTTGCCCGCAATCGTGACTGGTAAGCAACGCTACGGCTTGGATCATGAGATCGAGGGGATGGTTTATGCGACGGTGGTAAAGCCCGAAGTATTTGGCTCAAAGGTCATAAATTTTAATTCGGATAAAGCCAAACAAGTCACGGGGGTCATTGATGTATTCAAGATAGATGGGCTCGAGGACCCAACCATGATGCTTGATGGAGTGGCAGTTGTTGCAGAAAATTTATGGGCTGCCTTCAAAGCAAAAAAATTGGTGGAAGTGGAATGGAAAAAACCTGATAACTATGTCAAGTCAATGAGCGACCTGAATGGCCGTCTAGACAACGCGTTAAAGAAGAAGGGTGAGGAATTACGGAAAGATGGAAATATTGAGAAAGAGTTTAAGAAGGGAGATGTACTAGAAGCGACTTATCGTGTCCCGTTCATAAGTCACTCACAAATGGAGCCAATCAATTTCATCGCCGATGTAAAGAACGATTCCGTTCGATTGGTTGGGCCGACTCAGACGCCTCAAGCAGCCAGACATTTTGCCAGCAACCTCACAGGGATTCCTATTGAAAATATTTCCCTGAAATTTACCCGCATTGGCGGTGGTTTCGGTCGAAGGCTACTCAATGACTACTCGAATGAAGCAGTGACTATTTCTCAAAAGATAAAGCGACCGATCAAATTAGTTTGGGATAGGGAAAATGACTTTTTAAGTGGTTATTATCGCCCTGCCGGAGTTTATAGTTTCAAAGGAAGATTGGAAAAAGACGTCCTAACTGCATTCGAAGTTAGAATTTCATCTACAAGTCGCTACGCCTATCGAAAAAGCGATAGTGCTCCTTCTGGTACCGAAGCTTTCAAGGATCAACAGCCAGCGAGTATGGTGCCAAATTATCGGATCACCTATGAACCCACGTTGACCAACGTACCTGTAGGAGCGCTTAGAACTCCAGGCGTGAACGCCACCACGTTCGCCTATCAAAGCTTCTTAGATGAATTGGCAGAAAAATCAGGAATGGATCGAATTGAATTTCATTTGAAGGTGATTGGAGAAAAAGATAGAGATATTGTTTACGATGACCATCCTGGACCTTCTTACAATACCAAGCGTTTGAGAGGTGTCATTAATTTGGTTCGGAAAAAGTCTGATTGGGATGCACCCTCTAAACCCGGTCGGTTTAAAGGGTTTGCTGGACAATACGTATTCGGTGCGTATGTAGCTCAAGTAGTGGAAGCAGGTGTAGAGAACGGAAAAGTCAAGATTCACAAAGTGTGGGCGGCGGCTGATTGCGGACGGGTGATAAATCCGATCGCGGCAAATGCCCAAATCCAGGGTGGAATTACAGACGGGATCAGTGCAGCACTTTATGAACAAATAGAAATCAAAGACGGAAAATTGGTGCAAAGGAATTTTGACACGTATCGAAAATTACGAATGAGAGACTCTCCAGAAATTGAGGTTTTCTTCATAGACAATGGAGAGTCTCCAGCTGGATTAGGAGAACCTTCCTATCCAGTCATTTTTCCAGCTTTGTGTAATGCTCTATATCTAGCTACTGGTAACCGAATTAGGGAACTTCCAATTAGTAATTCGATCAGCGTTTAATGAAAGAACTTGGAAGCCACCATGACTCTACAGTTAAGTCGATTTCGCCTATCGAACGGTAGCAAAACACACCGGTCGTTTAGGTGAAAGACCTCTTTACAGAAAAGTCTTGAGGGTTACTTTAGGTGCTTGGTTACGCTAAAACCCAACAACAAAAATAAAAGGGCAGACGACTACGAGCGAGGCGACCTAGGCTTCAGACTGCAACTGAGTCACAGCACGAGTTAATCGCGATTTGGTTCTAGCGGCGGCATTGCGATGAATCACGCCTTTGCTGGCGGAAGAGTCAACCAAGGATAAGGTCGTGGCCAGGCTTTTTTCCGTAATTGGGTGCCACGTGATTTTCTTGGATAAGCAGGAGCTAGCGCGGATACGGGGGGCAGGTCAGACCCTCGGTCGATATCCCAGATCCAACAAGTGATAAACCGCCACGACCGCTAGCACATCCTTGACCTTTTCACCCGACTCGACCTGGCGTAAAACTCCGATGATTTGCTCTTCCGTATATCGACTCTTTCGCATCGTCTCCAGCTCCTTTCCTTTGGCCGGAAACTCTCACTATAAACGCGACAGGTTTTGGGGAGCACGTCAAGGCGTTGCCCAAGGCGATGGTTTATTACCCCTGTGGCCACATGAGATGGTATCCGGACCTTTAATGTTGGAGATATTCTGGCAACAGATTTTGAGATAGGTCCTGATTCCATGTATGGCCTCAGATCAGCAAACGGCCAGCCACAGGATCGCTTACCTCCCGGCGACTACTCGGTATCTCTCAGTCTTGCCATCCCTGACAGCGGACCAGCAAAACGACTTGGCCTCACCGCTTTCAGTATCAGCGCGCCGACTGCTTATTTGACGGTCGAATCTAGTGCAAAGTAGGTAGGTCTAACATCGTTACACGGTACCGACCGGCACTGTCACCACCTACGGCTATGACCCAGCCGGCCGCTTGCAGTCGGTGGCAATGAACGACGGCACCGCCACCCAGACCCAGTAGAAGTGCAACCCGAATGTCTTCCGCCCCGTCAGTCTCTGATTTCCGGTGCCGGATTTTGAGGGATTGTATGAAGAGAGTTGCGAAAGCCGGAGTGGATCGTGGGTTTGACACTACTGGCCTTGCATTCAGTCGTGGTGCCTTTGCTGTTGTTCCTGTCGTACAGGTTGGACCGCATCGCGGCAACAACAGATCCCTACTACGCTACCGTGCTTGCCCTAGACTTTCCATACGAATGGCTTCACGATCGAGTCACGCACCACAACGAGGGCATGGTCATTTTGGGTGAGTTCATTCTCTCAAACACTGAGATTGGGCATCGTGCAGTGATATCGATCCTCGGCGGCACGGTGAGAGTCTTACTAGGCGGTCCGTTCTATTTTGTGCTCGGGTATTTTGGAACTCTTCTGGTCAAAGTAGGGGTGCGCCGTCTGCGGGGCTCCGATGGTAGACCGAGATAAAACAAAAGCAGACGATGATCGCTTCTACGGAGTCGTCGTGGCAATCATTGCTCCTGTAGCTCAGTTTTTAATCTTTGCCTGGTTCGCCAAGAGTTCTCAGATCGGTGAAACAATGCAGGGTGGATTGATAGGCACTTTTGTAGCCGGTGCCGTCGGCACCTTAGTCGCGGCGGTGCTAATCAGGTGCGTTGGCGCGTCGACGCGGACCCTTCGAATTGCTGTAGCGGCGCAACTTGGAACATTTGCCGTGTTTCTCCTAGCCCCGTGGTCAGAGGGAGCAAATTTGACACTTCTCGCGGTTTGGATGCTGGCGATTGGTGGGGGAGTACTCACCGGCTATGTACTCAATACCCTCATCCCGGGTGGTTCTTGATCCGAAGCTGAGATTGGGAGGTGGCTTGGCACCCAACGAAAGCTTCGAGCGTAATCAGATCGAGCAATCGTAATGGTCATTGTGATAGATGTGTACGATGGTAAATAATCAGAAGACCGGTACGGACAACGTTCAACTTTATAGTGTAGGGGCGGCATTGTTGACCCCTGCGTGTCAGGTAGTAACGGTTCTGCTAGCCATGAGGTTTCTGGCAGGAGCCGTAGATCCGCAGGCGCAGTTCGCGCATTTTTTTATCGGAATAGTCCCGTTGTTTGCTGGTGGGGTAGTTGGGTCTCTGCTGACGGAGCTAGCAATCGGGTTTGGTGCGCTGCAGAGCCGAGATAGCCCGAGATAGCCCGGCCCGAGATAGGGTGAGATTAGGGTGCCATATGATTTTCAGGGCGATCATGAGGATGAGATGTAAGCCAGGATTGGAAGAGCGGAAGCTAGACTCTGCTGTCGGTTTCCTAGAAAAATTAGACGGGCGCGAGATCTTCAGTCGAGATTTGGGTAATCGACACGGATGATTTGTCGTAAAGACAAACTTCTCCCAGTCCGAGCTCTGTAACTGGCTGACATAAGTGCCACCCGAGTATTTGGGATATTTGCTTGCTGGGCTCCGCCAGTTAGGCCGTGGCGTGTCTGCGGCTCCGTTTGATAGGTTCCGGCCATGACTGAGTCCTCCATGATCCAATCGACTGCCGGTGTGCTCGCGGTTCTGGTCGGGGTTCCGGCCTTTTTCTTTTGGCTGGAGCGGGTGACCGGCTGGCGTCTTTTTAAGTATCTGATTCCGCTTATCTGGACTTACGCGATCCCTTTGGTGTTGCGTAACGTCGGGGTTCTTCCGGCGTCTTCTCCGGCTTACGACAGTTTGCGGCAGATTGGTTTGCCAATGATTATCGTGTTGTTGTTGCTGTCGGTGGATGTTCAGGCGGCGTTGCGGGTGATGGGGCGGGGAGTGGGAGTGATGTTGTTGGGTACGGCTGGGATCGTGCTTGGTGCCCCGATTGGTTACTGGGTCGTCCACTCGCATCTCTCTCCAGACGCCTGGAGAGGTTTTGGTGCTTTGGCGGGAAGTTGGATCGGTGGGACTGGGAACTTGGCGGCAGCAGCAGCAGCCCTGGAAACACCCCCGGATCAGTTCGGTTTGGCGGTTTTGGCGGACTCGGCGATCTATATCGTTTGGCTACCGTTGCTATTGATGTCGAAGAATTTCGCCACCCGTTTCAACCGTTGGACTGGTGTCGATGAGGGTCGCTTGGCGCGCATGGACGCGGCCGCGGCCGCTGAGGTTAAAGAGGAGGTCCCCGCCTCTTTTTACAACTTTCTAGTTCTGTTCGCTTTGTCCCTCGGATGCACTTGGGCGGCGATCGCCCTTGCTCCGCACTTGCCTTTGGTATCGCTGGGTGGAGAAGTGGTGATCTCAACCGCAACTTGGGTGGTGTTGCTGGTGACCACCATGGGCATATTGCTCTCGTTGACGACTGCCAAGAACATCCCCTCTTCACACAATCTGGCGATGGCGGTGTTGTACGTTTTCGTAGCTCGTATGGGAGCCTCAGCGTCGCTGGAAGGGCTTGCTGAAGCCCCATGGTTTCTGCTGGGAGCGGCGATCTGGATTGTGGTTCACGGGATTTTCTGTTTGGCCGGTGCCTACCTGCTCAAAGTCGACGTGCATAGTGCTGCGATCGCTTCAGCAGCCAATGTTGGCGGCGCCGCTTCGGCGCCGGTGGTGGCTGCCCATCATCGAGAGACCTTGGTCCCTGCGTCGATTTTGATGGCGCTGCTGGGTTATGCGCTGGGCAACTATCTGGCGATTATTACCGGGCATCTTTGTCGGCTTGTAGCTGGCGGTTAGCTACCCCATAGCGACTGCCGGCGGAGCCGGTTTGGGCGGTATTTTGAGCGTCTGGCCGCGTGCTACCATCGCCCAATGACTCAGGAGCAAGACGAAGGCAACCTTCAGCGCATCGCGGTCATTCCGGGAGACGGAATTGGTAAAGACGTTACCGTCGAAGCGATACGCGTTCTCGACGCCGCTATTAGGCGGTTTGACCTACCGATCGAAACCGAGAGCTTTCCCTGGGATGCTGATCGCTACCTAGATACCGGCGAGACTTTGCCCGAGGGGATGCTGGATCGTTTCCGCGATGAGTATGCTGCGGTCTTTATCGGAGCTTTTGGCGATCCGCGGGTGCCGGACATGAAGCACGCTGCCGACATCTTGCTCGGCATTCGCTTTGGCCTCGATCTCTACATCAACCTGCGGCCGATTCGGGTCTACGACCCACGTCTGTGTCCGCTCAAGGACAAGACCCCAGAAGACGTCGAGATGGTGATCCTGCGGGAGAACACCGAGGGAGCGTATGTCGGCATTGGTGGCCAATTCAAACGGGGTCATTTGGATGAAGTGGCGGTGCAGGAAGAAATTCACACTCGCAAAGGGGTCGATCGCATCCTGATTGCCGCTTTTGAGTATGCGGTCAGCCATGGGCACTCGAAGGTGTTGATGGCAGATAAGTCGAACGTCATGCGCTACGGCCATGATTTGTGGCAGCGTTGCTTCGCCGAAATACAAAAAAGCTATCCCCAGATCGAAGCCTCGCACATGTACGTCGATGCCTTGGTCATGCAGATGGTGCGCAAGCCGGAACAGTTTGAAGTCATCGTCACCAATAACATGTTTGGCGACATCATCACTGACCTTGGAGCCGCGCTCCAGGGAGGCTTGGGTCTGGCTGCCTCGGCCAACCTGCACCCGGGGCAGACTTCGATGTTTGAACCGGTGCATGGATCGGCGCCCAAGTACGCGGGTACTGGCAAGGCGAACCCAGCCGCGGCAATTGTTACTGTGGCGCTGATGCTTGACCACCTAGGCCATGGTCGGGCCGGACAGGCGGTGGAGGATGCGGTGTCTCAAGCGGTACAGGACCGCAACTGTACGGTCGATCTCGGCGGCGATATGAGCACCGAGGGATTTGGTTCGTTGATCGCCGAAGCTGTGGCTGGCTGACCCTGTGGCTCTTGCGCCAGTCCGAAAGCCCCATCTTTCTAACTGATCACTGAGAGTCAAGGCGATCCGACCAAGGTCCATGTCTTCTGCGAAAGTTCTTGCTTCAGAAGAAGAGAGAGGTTTTTGCCTTTTCTTCTGGGATTTCGATATTGGGGATTCTACGAAGAAGCAGTCTGTAGCCGGGCTTATAATTGTTTCCGTTATGAATGCAGTACACGATGCGTGAAGCTGACCTAGTTTACGATTGGAACCTTGCCGAACGGACTCCCCAGCCGGCGCGAGGTCGAGTGGAACTCAACGACGAGACCTTGCGCGATGGCCTGCAGTCCCCATCGGTCACCACTCCATCAATCGACGACAAGCTACGCATGTTGCACTACATGGATGAGTTGGGGATGGACGCGGCAGACATAGGCCTGCCGGGGGCCGGGCTCCATGTGGTCGCCGACGTGCTGCGTTTGGCCCAGGAAATCGCCGAGCAAGGGCTGCAGCTGAGTGCCAACTGTGCCGCTCGCACCATGCGCCAGGACATCGAGCCGATCGTCGAGATTTCCCAGAAATCGGGTATTCGAATTGAGGTTGCCTGCTTCATCGGCTCTAGCCCGGTTCGCCAATACACCGAGGGTTGGGATTTGGCACGCTTGCTGCGGTTGAGTACCGAGGCGGTGGAATATGCGGTTAGCGAAGGGTTACCGGTGATGTATGTAACGGAGGACACCACCCGTGCAGCTCCTGATGACTTGAAGCAGCTTTACACCGTAGCGGTCGAGGCTGGAGCACGGAGAGTTTGCATTTCCGACACGGTGGGGCACGCGACTCCTGACGGAGCTGCCAACGTGGTGCGGTTCATTCGTCAGGTGGTGGACGCAACCGGCGAAGAGGTTGCCGTCGATTGGCACGGGCACAAAGATCGCGGAATGTCGGTGATCAATACTTTGGCTGCGGTGGAAGCTGGCGCGGATCGCATTCACGGCACAGCATTGGGTATCGGCGAGCGCAGTGGCAACACGCCAATCGACTTGGTGCTGGTCAATATGAAATTGCTTGGATGGATCGACAACGACCTGTCCGTGTTGCCGGATTACTGTGAGTTAGTCGCCGAGACCACCCAGGTCCCTCTACCGGGCAACTACCCGGTGATCGGGCGAGACGCCTTTCGCACCGGTACCGGGGTGCACGCGGCGGCGATTGTCAAAGCCCGGGCCAAGGGCGACGAGTGGCTCGCCGATCTAGTCTATTCCGGGGTGCCGGCGAGCTACATCGGACGCCGGCAAGCGGTGGATGTTGGGCCGATGAGTGGCGAGTCCAACGTTGTTTGTTGGTTGGCGGATCGTGGCATTGAGCCGGCGCAAGAATTGGTTGGCGCCATCTTCCAGGCGGCTAAGGCCTCCAGCAAGGTGTTGGAGGACGATCAGATCATGGCCCTGTGCCGAGCCCACCAGGGAAGTTCGACCACCTCCTAGTTGAGGGTCCAGCATGACCGAAGGTCGACAAGAGTGGCGTCGCCCGGTGGACCGCTATCTTGAAGCGCTCTTGCTCGAGCGTGGCCTGAGCGAGAGAACTGTGGATGCCTACCGTCGCGACTTGGAGGCGATTGGTGTTTGGCTGTACGAACGACAGGTGGTGCTGGATCGTGCTACTGCCGCCGAGTTGTCCGACTATTTTCGCTCTCAGCGTCGGCGCAATTTGTCACCGCGCACTGTGAATCGAGCCTTGAGCGTCATTCGTGGGTTCTTCGCTCATCTGATCGAGCTTGGGGAAAGACAAGATCAGCCGACCCGCGATCTCTCGCCCGCGCGACTCTGGCGGCATTTGCCCAAGGTGTTGTCGGAGCAGGAAGTCGAGCAGTTGTTGTCGGCCCCGGATACTGCCAAACCCTTGGGTATCCGCGATCGAGCGATGATCGAATTGCTCTATGCCAGCGGTTTGCGGGTCTCCGAATTGGTCGATCTGGAACTAGCTCAACTGAGGCTCGATGCCGGGTTTTTACTCGCCTACGGCAAAGGCTCCAAAGAGCGGGTGGTTCCGGTGGGCGACAGTGCCGAGTTTTGGCTGCGACGCTACATCGATCAGGTACGCCCCGAATTGATTCGAGCGCGAACCGAGTGCGTTTTTCTCAATCGGTTGGGCACCCCCTTGACCCGCCAGGGGTTTTGGAAGAACCTCAAACGCTACGGTCTGCAGGTTGGGGTTCGCGAAGTGCACCCCCATCTGTTGCGCCATAGTTTCGCTACCCACCTTCTGGAGCACGGCGCGGATCTGCGCGCAGTGCAAATGATGTTGGGTCACGCGGATATTTCGACTACCCAGATCTACACCCACATCCACCAGCGTCGCCTCCGCGATCTCTATGACTTACACCATCCGCGAGCTGAACAGTCATGAGTGCTTTTTCTAAAATTGGATACGTCAAAACCAGGTTCATGGTTGCGATGGTGTCTGGCTTAATCGTGGCGCTCTCGGGGCTGCCGATATCGGCAGAGATCTTGGTGTTGGAGGGCGGCGGATTCCTCAAGATCTCTGCATTTGAGGTGACCGGAAACAGAGTGCGCGTCAGCTTGACCTCGGGCGGAACTCTCCACCTGCCGCTGACTCGCGTGGAGCGCATTGTTGAAGACGAAATAGAACCGGTGATCAAAGTCGTAGAACCGATAGCGGCGGGAGGCAGCTTCCGCCTAGAGCATCGGGCGGAAGATATCGCTCCTGACGTGCCGTTTGGCGACATGATGCTGCAAGCGGCTGCTCGACACGGCCTCAACCCGCGGTTGATCGCGGCGATGGCGCGCGCCGAGTCCTCGTTTCGCTCGCAGGTGGTCTCGCCCAAAGGGGCGAGAGGGTTGATGCAGGTGATGCCGGCGACTGGGATTCGGTTTGGCGCTGAGCCAAACGCCCTGTTCGACCCGGAGACCAATATCGAAACCGGCGCCCTGTACATCGCTTGGCTCAAAGATCGGTTTAGTGGTTCGCTCGACCTGATTTTGGCCGCCTACAACGCCGGGGAAGCGACCGTGGATCGGTATCAGGGGGTACCTCCGTACCGCGAGACCAGAAACTACATCGAGCGCATCCGCTCCTATCTAGAAATCGAACCGGAACCGTCTTAGCCCGCTCTAATGCGGCCCTGCTGGATACTGTGCCTAGGTAATCGTCGCTGTGGTCCGGTAGCGCATTACCACCAGGGTGCGGTCATCTTCGGCCGGGGCATTCTGGGTGAAATCGCGCAGGGTTGACAACAAGTTGCTTTGCACCATCTCTGCAGTTGCCGCTGGCTTAGCCAAGGCTTCCATGATTCGCTCATAACCGAACACGTCTCCGCTCGGTTCGGTGCCCTCAATCAGCCCGTCCGACATCCAAACTACGAAGTCTCCGGGCTCAAGACCGACATCCTTGCTTCCGTAGTTGTCGTCCAAGGTGCCGAGCGCGGTTCCTGGAATCAGCACCTCAGTCACATGATCGCCACGCTTTCGATAGACCGGTGGATGTCCTGCGTTGGTCACTGAGAGAGTTTCCTTCTTTAAGTCAATGATCGAGATCGCCGCGGTGACAAAGTACCTGCGCCCGCTGGCACCCCGGACCATCGCTGATAGGCGGGTGAGAATAGTATCGATCGGCTTGCGATCAGCGATCAAGATTTCCAGAGCGGCCTTGAACATCGCCATGCGAAGCCCAGTGGGCAGGCCGTGACCGGCGACATCTGCCACCACAACGGCTAGGCGGTTTTCGTCTAGGCGAACAATGTCAAAGAAATCTCCGCCGATTGCGGCACTGGGTTCAAACAAGGTTGAGAATTCGACTTGATCTCCGGTGGGTAACGAGGCTGGTAACAGGCTTTGCTGCAGATCGCGGGCGACCTCCAGCTCATTGTCAAGCGCCTCTTTTTGGGCGGCAGTGGCCACCAAGTTCTCCAGATCGGCCGCCATGGCGTTGAAGGAACGCTGCAGGTCACCGATTTGATCTTTGCGGCGCACAGGGATGCGCGCTGAAAAATCTCCTTGGCGTAGGGTGGTGGTGGCGTGGCTGAGTCGGTTCACCGCGCGCGAGACTCCAAACACCAAAGTGCCGGCGATAAACACCGCGATCGCATAAACCGCAGAACCGACAACCAGCGCGGCGGCGAGCTCCAGCCATGCGGTTGTGTCGATTTCAGCGGAGGAGGAAAAGAAACGCTCAAAACTGGTTTTGAGGTTGGCATTGAGGCCCGCTGCGACTTGATCGGATACCTGATCACCGGAGGCGAGGTCGTAGAGCGGCCCGCCAAGCTCACCCCACCATAGAAAAGGGCGGCGCAGGATTCCCGGGCTGTCCTCTCCCCCGGCATTGAAGAAGTCTTCGCGGGTTTGCTGAAATTTCTGATACCCCGAAGTGCGCAATGGAAAGGAGTAGTTGCCGATGGTCAAGACCGTGCGACCACTATTTTCGGTGGCGGCTTGGTCACTGCGCAGCAAGGAAACCCATACCCCGCTACGACTGGACAACTCCTTCGGCAGATTCCCAGCCCACAGTGCGATCGCCCCATGACCCTTATCTCCCGTCAGTGCCGCAATCGTCGGGCGGAGGTTGGAGGCTGTGACGAAAGGGACATTTTCTTTTTCTGCAATCCAGGTAGGCCACTTGTGAGGTAGTTCCGAGCTTCCGGAAACCTTGAGGCCATTACGGTAAACCGCAGCTGCCACGGGCTTAGAGACCCTGCCGCCTTCGATCGCTGTTTCCGCTTCCCGCTGCAGTTGCTCGTGGGTCGCCCGCAGAGAATCGCGATAGAGATGACCGACGAAGAAACCGTTAAGTTGGTAGGCGCCCAGTATCAAGAGCAAGGCCAGCAGAGGAATCGGAACGATACCAACCAGAAAATAGGAGACCATCAACCGCCGCCCGATGCGGTAGATGAACCGGCGAAATCCGGCGATCGTGACGGCCGCAAAGACGGTTGCCGCCAGACCGAAGGTTGCCAGTTTGGTGGGGATCGCGATGAGCGCTGTGAAACCACCCCATCCCAACCAAACTAACGTTGCGAATAGCGCGATGATAGTAAAGGCGCCCACCCAGCCTTGGCGTTTGTTGCCGGGGGGAAGGGATCCGACGGAGCTAAGTGAGGGCATCGACTTTGTTGAGATTTCTGTCGAGGGAGCTATTTGTCTATCGAACTGTCTGGTGTTTCAGCGTTGTTCGGGTCCGCCTGTTTCTCACTACGCATAAGCAGGGCATTGTGTTGCACGCGGTTTCGGTTGGCCTAACAAGCTCGTCCGGTAAGGGGGTGGTCAAGAACAAATCCTTCATCAGGGTCGTAGTCCAGCGTACTCCCCGCCAGCTCGCTGGCCGCGCGGCGGTCTAGGAAAACCGAGATCTGCCTGCTTGCATATCCGACTTCATCGCCAGGGTACGAGCGCCGACTTTGTGAGATGCGATAGCCAAATGCACCGCAACCACCGGCAAACGCCACCCGGACAAAATTACCGGAACTATTTAGCTTCCGAGCTTGATCGATGGCTCGCTGGGTGAGTTGAATCCCGTTTTGTTCTTCCACAGTTGGTTCCCTTGGTGCAGTCTAGCGCGTATCTAGGGGTTCAAACATGCAAGTGAGCGCGGGCTCTTTTACAAGCCTCCCGGTGGGCATAGGAGATCTCAAGAATGGATGCCCAAGGTCACACACATCCTGCTGTCATTGGCATACAATATGCTCTCTGAAGGTTGGCACTTAGGGGCAAGTCTGAGCTTTTCTTCAGGTTTGCGGCTGTCGCCAGCGGTCAGAGGCAGCAAGTGAAGTTATGCAACAACGGTCAACCGAAACAAAGATGACCACGGAGGATTGGGTTATGAGTTGGAACAAGCGCGTTTGGTTTATGGTTTGCGCGGTTGCGATCGCGTCCGTCTGGATGCCAACGGTCGCTGTAGCGCAAGAGTGCGAGGATTTTTCGGGCTCCAGCCTGATTCGTCGCATGGGCGGTCGCAATGCGTTTCATCGCGGTGGGGTGGATAACCCTGATGAACTCGCTGCGGTTTTTGCCGCACGGAGTGCTGAGCTGGAAGAGATCATGGCTGAGCGCGGTCTGTCGCATTTGACGGCGGATCTGATGGCGGCGGTCGCTGCTGGAGAAGTTCACGAGGGACAGGTTGCCAGTGGTGACACCCTTGGTTGGATGGTCTACCAAGGTCGCCAGCGGGCGATCTCAGGCGGGCCGCTGTGCTACAAGGGTAAAGAGATCTACGACGCCTATATTGTTGTGGTCAACGAAGTGGTCGAGACGCCTCCGGCCGAGGCAATTTGCGAATTGGCGGTCGACGGCAATTGTGAGACCTTGGTCTTGAGTGTCGATGCCAGTGGCAGCAGCGATTCGGCGGTGGTGTCGATGGACGGCTCTGAGTTGTTTACCGGTGCCACGGCGTGGGAAGGCGACTACGAAGATGCGACCATGACCGATCGCACTTTCTCGGTTACCGCGGAAAACGTAGGTACTCGCACCATCACGCAGCACACGTTCATCATCCCCAAGGTGTGCGCCAACTTGGCCTACGTCGGTGCCAGTGAGCCCCGCACTGAGCCAGGCGAGGCGGATTCCTGTGAAAGAACTGTTGATCTGGAGCGCTGCCCGTACTGTGAGATCACCACTCCCGAGGAAGTCTGGACTCGCGACGAGTTTGAGATTTCGATCGATGGTTACAAAAATTTGACGATTACCGACGTTACCCACGAGACTGCTGGTTCGGTCGGCTACACCAGCCCGATGAAGGTGAAAAAGCCTGGTGTCTATATGGTGTCCGGTGAAGCCACCAACGACAGCGGTAAGAGCGCAACCTGCGAAGCTTCCTTCGACGCCAAGGCGCGTTGGACCTTCCGCCCCTATCTCGCAGCGATTACTCCTCAAGGCAACCGTGAGCTGAACGACACTTCGGTTCCTGGCAATGTCTTTCGTGAGTCGATTGATCTGTCGAGCGCGTTGGGTCTGGGTGCTGGTCTTGAGTATCACTTCAATGATCGCGTCGGCCTCGACGGCCACTTGATCGTGGGAGCCTCCTTGGACGGTCACTACATCTTTGATACCAACGATATTTGGGGTATGGATGACGATGGCATGAGCGCTTGGGCCGCTACACTGGGTCCGGCATTTCATTTGACTCCTGAGTCCAAACTCGATTTCTTCCTCGAGCCGTTTGTCGGCGTGTTCAATCTGAGTGACGGCCAGTTCAGTGACCAGGGTTTCTCAACCACCGTTGAAGGTGGCAGCGAAGTCGGTGTCGGATTGTTCACCGGTTTGGACATTCCTTTCAGCAACAACCCGCAGTGGGGTCTCCACTTCGGATTGCGCTGGATGCAGGCGGAATTCGAGAGCCGCGGTCTGGAAGTGTCGGCTGATCCGCTGATCTTCGGCGCTGGCTTGAAGTACGACTTCTAGGTCGAATCCAAGAACGACTTCAAAGCGAGGGGCTTCGGCCCCTCGCTTTTTTTTCGGCCAACTGTTTGACCAGAGATCTGACCTTGCATCGACGGTGGGCACTGCTAGAGTAAACAACTCATATGGAGGTTGCGCCAAAGTCGAACCACCCAAGAGTCCAATGAGCGCATTGTCCCTGAGGAGTTAACCGAACATGACCGTAGGTGAACCTGAGTCGGTGTCGAATCAAAGCCCGACTGAGAACGTTAAAGATGTAGTCATTCGCTTTGCCGGAGACTCCGGTGATGGGATGCAGTTGACTGGCAACCAGTTCACCCGAACTTCTGCCATCGTCGGTAATGACTTGGCCACTCTCCCGGAGTTTCCGGCGGAGATTCGCGCTCCACAAGGAACCTTGGCGGGAGTGTCCGCGTTTCAAGTGCGAATCGCAGAATTCGACATTCATACCCCTGGCGATGCCCCCGATGTGTTGGTGGCGATGAATCCGGCGGCACTCAAGAAGAGTCTGGCCGATCTCAAGCAGAATGGCATTCTGATCGCCAATACCGATGAGTTTTCTGACCGCAACCTGAAAAAAGCTGGCTACGAGAGCAACCCATTGGAAGATGGTTCGGTGGATGGCTATCGGGTGTACACCGCTGATATCACCACCATGACTCGGCGCACCCTCGAGGACTCCGGCCTGGACCTGAAGAGCCAAGACCGCTGCAAGAATTTCTTTGCTTTGGGTATGGTCTATTGGATGTTCAACCGGACGCTGGAGAACTCGATCGAATGGGCGACCAAGAAGTTCGCACGCAAGCCGGAAATTGCTGAGGCCAACATTAAGGCGCTAAAAGCCGGATGGAATTTCTGCGATATTACCGGCGTCTTTCAGGTCCGTTATGAAGTCCTGCCGGCGAAGCTGGAGCCGGGAACCTATCGTAATGTGATGGGCAACCAAGCTCTGTCATTGGGTCTGGCCGCTGCCGGTCAGTTGTCGGACCTTCCAGTGTTTTTGGGCTCCTATCCGATTACTCCGGCGAGCGACATTTTGCACCAGCTAGCCGCCTACAAGAATCATCGGGTGACGACGTTTCAAGCCGAGGATGAGATCGCCGCCGTTTGCTCTTCGATCGGTGCCGCTTTCGGCGGAGCACTGGCGGTGACCACTACCAGTGGTCCTGGCTTGGCTCTCAAGTCCGAAGCGATCAACTTGGCGATCATGACCGAACTACCGCTGGTGGTGGTAGACGTCCAGCGTGCCGGACCTTCAACCGGAATGCCGACCTCCACTGAGCAGAGTGACCTGTTGCAGGCGATGTTTGGCCGCAACGGAGAGTCTCCGATGCCGATCGTCTCGGCCTCGACACCGGGGGATTGTTTTGACGCGGCGATTGAGGCGTGCCGCATCGCGGTGCGCTATCGAGTGCCGGTGATGTTGATGTCGGATGGATATCTGGCCAACGGTTCTGAGCCCTGGCGCTTGCCGGATCTCGACACTTTGCCACGCTTTTCCCCGGACTTTGCAGAGACCACGGACGATTTCATGGCCTACCGTCGCGACGAAGAGACACTAGCTAGACCCTGGGCGATTCCGGGTACTCCGGGATTGGAGCACCGCATTGGCGGCCTGGAGAAGCAGGACGGCACCGGCAACGTTTCCTACGATCCAGATAATCATCAGCGGATGACCGATCTACGGGCGGAAAAGGTGGCGCGGATTGCCAACGACATTCCTGAGTTGGAAATCCACGGCGATCCAGAGAGCGAAGTTCTGATCCTCGGTTGGGGGTCCACTCTGGGTGCCATTACCGGAGCGACCAACCAACTGCTCGATGACGGGGTTCCGGTGGCACGAGCACACTTGCGCCACCTTAATCCATTCCCCAGAAATCTCGGCGAAATTCTTGAGCGCTATCCCAAGGTGATTGTGCCGGAGATCAACATGGGGCAGTTGTCGCTACTCTTGAAGGCGACCTACTTAAAGCCAGTCATTTCCTTTCCCAAGGTCCAGGGAAAGCCTTTCTTCCGCAGTGAGATTGTCAACAAGGTCCTTGAGACCATTGGAGAGACCGTCCATGTCCACTAGTGCTGAGCAAGAAACTCCGCAACTCAAAGCCAGGGATTTCAAGTCCGACCAGGAGGTGCGGTGGTGCCCTGGTTGTGGTGACTACGCGATCTTGAGCGCAGTGCAACAGGTCTTTCCACAGCTGGGAATTCCCAAAGAACGTTTTGTGGTGGTCTCAGGGATTGGTTGTTCCAGTCGTTTCCCCTACTACATGAACACCTATGGTTTTCATTCGATCCATGGTCGAGCGCCGGCGGTGGCGTCTGGGCTTAAGTTGGCTCGACCGGACCTGGAGGTTTGGGTCGCTACCGGTGATGGTGATGCGATGTCGATTGGTGGCAATCACTTGATCCACATGCTGCGCCGCAACATCGGGCTCAAAGTGCTGTTGTTCAACAATCGCATTTACGGTTTGACCAAGGGTCAATTCTCGCCGACCTCCGAGGTGGGTAAACGAACCAAGTCGAGCCCGGTTGGATCGGTTGATAATCCCTTCAATCCGTTGTCTCTGGCGATCGGCGCTGGGGCGACTTTTGTTGCCCGCGCGGTAGATATTTTCCAGCCGCATCTCAAGTCGGTGCTGCAACAGGCGGCTGCACACAAAGGCACCGCGTTTATCGAGATTTACCAAAATTGCAACATCTTCAATGACCACGCGTTCTCCTACATGACTGACAAGGAGAAGAAGACCGCCAATACCTTGGAACTCCAGCACGGTGAGCCGTTGGTGTTTGGCGAGAACCAAGATCGAGGCATCCGACTGTCGGGTCGCGATCTTGAGGTGATTGAATTCGGCGGATCGGTGGGTCCGGAGGACTGCTTGGTCTGGGATCAAGACCGAGCCAATCCCGCCCTGGCCTTCATGATGGCGCAGATGCTGCCTCCTGACTTCCCGACCCCGATCGGCGTCTTTCGTGCGGTTGATACTCCAGTCTATGAAGAAGCGGTGGTTGACCAGATGTCCCACGAATCCGAGCGCCTGGGTGCAGGTACCTTGGAGGACTTGGTCTACTCGGGAGAAACCTGGACCGTGGGTGCTGACGGAGTCGTCGGTTAGGAGTAGCGATAGTTTCCGAAGAAGTTTGCCGGGACTGATTTTCTGAAGCAGCGCCGGGGCAATCCGCGACTAAGCGTCCGTTGAAGCGTTCGTCGGCAAGTCTTCGATCTCGATCAGATAGGTCTGTTCTCCCACCACTTGTGGGTCGAGGGCGAAGGCATAGAGCTCCAAACCACCAAATAAGGCACGCACGGTTTCATAACCAGCCTGATGCAGTCGGGAGACTTCGGTTAGCGCTGTCGAGCCATCATCGTCGAACAAAATCACCCGTGGCGACTCACTCTCTGGGGTCCAGGCTGGATCCGGCATGCGCATTGATCCCTCCAGCGTCAGGGCTTGGGGATTCTCGCGAACGTCCACCAGCAGTAGTTCGGTACCATCCCGCAAGGCGCGAAAGACCGAGAATGGAGAAACTTCGAGATCGCCGCGAAACTCGACTACCGGGCGTCCTTGCTCGTCCTGATAGGCAGGCATCGATGCTACAGAATGTCCTGCTGGTGAGGACTCCAGACCATTCCAGAGACCAATTTGGGCAGAAAACGGGTCGACTTGGGCGGTAACACCGGGACCACTTCCAAGGCCTCACCGAAAGCCTCTGCCGACATCGGGGGTAGCCATACCGAAGCCGCGAACGCACCGGCGTTCATTTCTTGCGCCAATCGTTCCGGGTCGGAGCGATAGGTGATGGTGCCGTCGGTTGCCGAAGCTGGCTCCCAGCCCAGAGCGGGGAAAGCGGCGTGAAAGAGGGCTACCGGGAGATCGGGCACCGGGGCTGCAGATTCGGCACGAATCGCCTCTGCGTCCAGGGTCCAGACTTCGGGGTTGCGGGACCTTTGCCAAACGCCGATGGTCGGTCCCGAACCAGCTGCCACCTGCTGACAAAACTCGGCGGCGCTGGACTCGGGATCACTGGGCTCAAGGATGTCGGTCCGGGCAGCCACGAATCTCTCCATCAATCCCAGTTCTATCGGATCTTTCCAGGCGCGATGAATCGGGTCGATGGTCAGTCCGGGTGACGCCAGGCTGACGATGATCACCAATTTGCATCCTGCGGCAGTACTGCCCGGCGCGCCGGTTTCTTGTGCGTGCAGAGTCGCGACCCGCGTCCGATGGTGTCCATCGGCGATTAGCCCGTCTATGTCCTTCAGGGCGTCCTTGTAGCCATCGATGCGACTGCCCAACGGCTGGATCGAGTGAATGTTGCCGTCGGCATCCTCAGTACGGACTGCGCGCTCTGAAGACTCGGAAGCCAGCAGTCGGTTGAGGCGGCCACCATCGTCGACTAACAGAAACACCGGTTCCAGGTCGGTGGCCACCCTGCGCAGTAGGGCCAGTCGCTCTTCGACCGTCTTGTCGACAGTCTGCTCGTGGGGTCTGATATCTCCGTGGCCAACTTCTGCCAAAGCACACAGTCCCAGCCGAGATCCACCGCCGCGAAGTTCGGTTTCGTAGAGGTACAGGCAGGGGCTGGTTTCGGAAATCACGTGCCCCTGTTCGACCCAGCCTTGAAGCGTTGCCTGCGACAGACCATGGGAATCCTCTGCGGCCGGATCCGGTCGGGTTAGGTGGGCAAAGTGGTTTGGATCTTGGCGTAGTTGCGCACCCAGAGCTACGCTGATTTGATCAAAGGGTGGAGCTGCCCAATCGCCCGGGTCGCCGTGTTTTTGGGCGAATCTCTGCCCGTGAAATGCGTGGATCCTCATCGTTCCTCCAACGCGGATCCTACCGTGATCGACAGTCAGGGTGCGGCTGGCCCTATACTCCCCCAATGTTGGCGCGGCAAGTGATGCTTGAGGGGGAAAGGCGTTGAAAGCATTTGCCCAATGGGTTGAGGGGTTGATTCGCGAGATCTACCATCAACGACTTTCTGACGAGGCGGCCAAGATCGCCTATTTCCTGTTGATCTCGCTATTTCCTTTTTTACTGGTGTTGTTTTCCCTGGCGGGTCTGTTTGGCAGAGAGACGATCTCCTCCTGGGCTTTGGACCAGTTGTTGAGCGTGGTTCCCCGGGAAACCGCTGAGTACATGTCGCGTTATGTCGAAGAGGTTGTCAGTTCGGTCCATCCAGAGTTGCTGGTGGCGGCGGTGTTTCTTTTCCTGTGGTCCGGTTCCAATTTGTTGGTTACTCTGACCGAGGGACTCAATCGAATTTTTGGCGTTCCCGAAGCGCGGCGTTGGTGGCACCGACGACTGGTGGCGATGGCCTTTGTCTTGGCGATCGGTCTGGCAGTTGCGGTGTGGGCGTCTCTATTTGCCGTGGCCTCGACCCGCATTCAAGTACTCAATGTTTTGTGGGGTAGTGGTCATTCGACCTTGCTCTATGTCAGTCTCTCGGTGGTGCTGTTTGCCGTCTACGCTGTAATGCCCAATCACCTGACTCGGCCCTCTCTGCGCCGGCTGGCCGCGGGAGCTTTGGCTTCCTCGGCCATCTGGTGGGTGGCCTCGGCTGGATTTCGCGTCTACTTAGCGACCTACGCTCGCTACACCCTGTTTTACGGTTTCGTCGCCGGATGGCTGATCCTGTTGCTCTGGTTGTACATGCTCGGCTACTCAATTCTGGTCGGTGCCGTGGTGGCTAAGAACCTGCCAGCACGCGGTGCGAAATAAGCGCGGTCCCTAGGTTAGCGATTCGATGCTCGTGATCGTTCTTACTGCCGTATCGCCAACAATTCTTGGTAATCGTCGGTGGTGTCGATGTCCAAGTAGATTCCTGGGGCATCTACCGCCACCTCACAAACTCTGTCGGGATCTCGCTGGAGTAACTGGCGCAAGCCGACCTTAAGATCAAGCTGAAAGACTTCTGCAATGTGTAGGCTGGGGATCAACAGCGGATGGCCGCGGCGTCCGCTGTGGGTGGGGACGATCAGTAGATCTGGGTTGTCTTGGGAACACTCCAACACCGCGCGGACGCTGGTTGCGCCCAGCAGGGGAAGATCGCCCGGAGTCACTAGGATGTCGACCTTCGAACCGCCCGACGTGGTTTGGCTGAGTGATTCTAGGCCCGCCTGGATAGACGAGAGCATTCCCCGACTCGGGGACGGGTTGAGGACGCAGAGTAAGCCCTGCTGTTCGATCCACGAGCGCAGGGGAGCGTCGTCATCGCGGACTACGATAACGATCTGGTGGGTCCCGCCTTGGATAAGCGCATCGCAAGTGGCGCCCAGGACCGTGGACTCACCGAAAGGCAACAACAGCTTCGAACTCGGCTCAGCCCCCGATCTCGATCTGGGCTCCATGCGGGTCGACCAACCACAGGCAGGGATCACTGCAGTAGTCGAGGGATGGGTTGACGCAGTGGATTGCATGGCTTGCTGTGGCATGGCTCATACTCGGAGACGGATCCAGTCTATCGAAGAGAAGGCAGCTTCTAGGTTGAGGGAATCGGTTGATCCATAAGAAAACGACCTCCGAGAACCCGTTCGCTTAGGTGAGCAGGAGTCCCGAAGGCCGTGTTTAGAAGATCCGGCCGCTGTGATGACGAATTACTGGTCGTTTTCTGCCGTCAGTCTGCTGAGAGCTTCAGCCAGTCGCACCCCCATCTCCGCCAGCCGTTGCTCCATCTCCTGCAATCGACTCTCAAGTTCGGCATTGTGGGAGCGAAAAGACTCAATGCGCTCCTGGAACTCTGGCGCTTCGACCCGCTGGCGCATTTGCTCGATGACTTCCATCAAGGGTGCGCCATTGAGGACGATCTCATCCTCCTCGCCAGGCCCAGTGCTGAATTTGTAGCGATAGACATGGCCGGGCTGAGGTACTTCTCCAACATTGATATCGACATTAGAAAACCAGTTTACGGGGACTTGACCGCGTTCCCGCTCGCCTACCTCAACCGCTAAGGTCAAGGGTCGGCGATCGCGGACCACGGAAACTTGGATCTCCGAGCCTGGGTCCATGCGGCCAACGTGGAGCGCTACTTGACCTTGGCTGCCGATCGACTTGCCGTTGATCTCAACCAGAATGTCGCCAACTTTGACTCCTGCTTGTTCGGCGGGACCGCCTTCAACCAGCGAAGAGATCATCACCCCAGCATCAGCGTCGACTTCAAAGTGCTCTAGGAGGTCGGAGGTCAGGTCGGACATCGAGACCCCGAGAAAGCCCCGTTGTACGGTGAGCAGGTGGGGGCCTTCCCCGTCAGCGATGATGATCTCACGGACAATTTTGTGCTCTGGCGCGGCCTTCGGCTGGGCTTGCGCCGTGCTCGCGACAACAAGCAGAGCTGAGAGAGTGAAAAGAACGGTTTTCATGGCGGATATCTCCTAACAGGATGCTCTGGGGTGTTTAGATCTAGTTTCGAGTTGGCCGATAGTCAGCAGTACGGGTTGAGCCGTAGCCAGTCCGCGGGTCATCGAGGGCGTAAACAAACTCGACACTCTCGTCGCCGCCTAAGTAGACGACTGGAGCGGCACTGGCACGCAAATGACGTAGGTCCCGGAGTTCTCGCTGTAACGCCTGTTGCTCTTGCACCAAGCTCTGAATTTGTTCCGCCGCAGAAGTTTGCATTGTTGAATCTGTACGCGGAACTAGAAACAGGGCGATCGCTACGGCCATAGCCGCAGCAGCACCCACTAAACGGCCGTAAGACCACCAGGCTATGACTGCCGGACCGTCGCCGACTTGGTTCATCACGGATCGGGTGAAATTCGCACCCGGGTCGTCGATCGGCTCACGGATAGCCGCGCGAATTTCTTCGTCCCATTGGGATTCGGTGCGTTGACTCATGACATTTCTCCGTTCACGTAATCCGTCATCGAATGACGGACCATCGAACGTGCTCGATGGATTCTCGACTTAACGGTGCCGGTACGGCACCCGAGGTGTTCTGCAATTTGTTGGTAAGGCCATTCTTCCATTTCGTATAAGACCAAAGGTTCGCGGAATTTGAGCGGTAGCTTGGCCACCGCTTGGCGGATTTCCTCGCGCAATTCTTGGCGTTGCACCCGTTGGTGCTGCTCGGCCGCGGTACTTTCTGGAGCGGCGGGCATCAAGGTTGCGACCGCTTCCCGGGTCTTGGACTTACGCACCGATGAACGCACCAAATTGATCGCGGTGCGATACAAGTAGGACTGAAACTGACCTCGTTCTTGATACTTGTGGGCACGCGAGTAGATGCGCAAGAAAGCTTCCTGGGCGAAGTCTTGAGCCTGAGAATGACAACCGACCATCCGGGTTAGATAACCCACTAGTTGTCCCTGGTGGCGCTCTACCAAGACGCGAAAGGCTTCTCCGTCTCCGGAGCGCGATTGATCTAGAAGTTGACCGTCGGAAGCGACGTCTAGAGTGGTGGTGGAAATCATAGAGACTGGCTGTTGAGTCCTTGTTTGACGATTGAATGGTCGGTCACTGGTCATCAGGTTTCGACCCTTCATTCTCTATAACGCGTGGCAGCTCCGCCGGTTCCGGATTCGTCGCGACATCTGGATATACTGCGGCCGCATGTCTGAGGATCAAACCACCACTGACCCGTCTCACGAGGGCGACCGCTCTGCTGATCTCGCCGGCTCAGTTGTAGTGCCAGCTTTGGCTGACGAGGTTCGCAGATTCCTGGCTCTTGAAGCACCTTGGTTGATTGGCCGAGTTATGGACTCTATGGCCGCAGACGAACTTGAGGGCACCTTGCTCTCGTCGGTCGCAGAGGATTGCTCAGGCGGTGATGTGAACGCTACTTTGGGCGCCTCGACCGCTGATCCTTGCCAACAGTACCAGTCCCGATTGACGGTTTCGATCCGTGGTTTCTTTGCCCGTCGTCGGCTACGGCAGTCGATCACTGACGAAGAACGGCGACTGATGTATCAGCGAATGGTGCTGACCCGAAGCCTAGATCGAGCGCTCAAGAAGGCGTTCGATGACAGGAAGGTGAAGTGGCAGGATCACCCTTCGCCGCAAAAAGGATTTCAGTCGACCGGCCAAGAGGCAATTGTTGGGGCGGCACTACGGTTGAGACGTCCTCCGAGTTATCAGCCTGGGTCTCAATATCAAGGCGACGTGATTTGCCCGTTGATTCGCGATCTGGGCGCGGTGCTGATGTTTCGACCGGATGCCGAGGTGGTTGCTCGGGTGCAAGCGGGCAAAGTGGGTACGCCGATGAACGGGCGTGATTTGCACATCGGTGACTTGGACTGGGGGATTTTGCCGCCCGCTGCCCCTTTGGCGATCGCAACCCAGACCTCCATCGGCCTGGCCTTTGCCGCTCAGTATCTGCAACAGCCTCGGGTTTGCGTCAGCTTTATTGGTGACGGTGGGTCAAGTCTGGGGGAGTGGCATGAGGCGGTCAATTTTGCCGGCGTCCGTAAGCTGCCCGCGGTCTTTGTGGTTGAAAACAATCAATGGGCCCTGGGGACCCATGTCGGCGAGCAGACGGCTGCCGATCGATTCGCCCTGCGCGCGGCCGGCTATGGAATCCCTGGAATGACGGTGTTTGGCAACGATCCCGACGAGATCGCCGCAGCGGTGTCTTGGGCTGCCGAGCGAGCACGAGCGGGCGATGGTCCCAGCCTGATCGAACTGGTGACCTATCGCAGGCCCGGTCACGCCCACCACGACGACGATCGTTTCCACGGCAACCCTGAAATTGGGGTTGATGGCTATGAAGTTCGGGCTGAACGGGAAGCCTGGGAAGCCTTGGATCCCCTGGCCCTCTATGAACAGCGGTTGCGTGATCTAGGATTGTTGGACGACACGGCCAAGGACGAGATCTACCAGCAGGCCCAAGACCAGGTTGCAGCCGCAGTCGAGGCGACCGCCAATGCCGCTTGGCCAACCCGTGCCGACTATCAGGGCCGAGAGTTCGCCCCTTCAGCTAGCCCTGATCTTCCGGTTGGCTCGCCCGTCGGGGGCAAGTCGATGGCCTACGACGAGGCGGTACGTTCAGCTTTGGCGGATGCGATGGAGGCCGATTCGCGCGTTATGGTGCTGGGAGAAGATGTCGGCGGTAGATACGGCGGCGCTTTTGGCGTCACCCGTGGGCTGGCCAAGCGCTTTGGCGATGAGCGCTGTGTAAATACACCTTTGGCGGAGTCGGCGATCGTCGGCTGCGCAGTCGGAGCGGCGATCTCAGGGTTGCGACCGGTGGCGGAGATGCAATTTGCGGATTTCCTCGCTCCAGGATTCAACGCGCTGGTCAACAACGCGGCCAAGCTTTACTGGCGCTGGGGAAAGCCGGTGCCGATGGTGGTGCGACTGCCCTACGGTGCGGCCACAGCGGGTGAAGACAAGCTGCTCGGCGGCGGTCCGTTTCACAGCCAATGCCCAGAAATGTGGTTCCTACGCGCGCCAGGATGGAAGATCGTCGCGCCTTCTACCCCAAGAGACGCCAAGGGCCTGATGCTGGCGGCGATCCGCGACCCCAACCCGGTGCTGTACCTAGAATCCAAAGGCTTGTACGGATTCTTCAGTAAAGACGTGCGCGAGGAAGTGCCAGCGGGTGCCGACTGGCAAACGCCGATCGGCAAAGCGTCGGTTCGACGATCTGGAACCGATCTCACCATCGTTAGCTACGGTGCGATGGTTTGGCGCAGCCTAAGTGCGGCGCAACGACTGTCTGAGGAAGAGGGTATCGAGGCGGAAGTGGTGGATTTGAGAACTCTATGGCCGCTTGACGAAGCTACGATCTTGGCTTCGCTGGCGCGCACTCACCGCTTGCTGGTGGTCCACGAAGATACTGGGCGTGGCGGCGTGGCAGGGGAGATCGCCGCGCGGGTGTTAGATCAATCCTTCTATGACCTCGACGCGCCGGTTCGCCGGGTCACCGCCCCCGACACCCCAGTTCCCTATTCACCGCCCCTGGAGGCCGACTTTCTTCCTTCGAGTGCGCTGATCGTCGAGGCGGCTCGGGCTCTAGTTGCCGAATAGATTTCGGTTGCCCTTAGCCCGACTTTCCAATTAGCAAGAGCGCCCGTTAGCCAAACACCAGTTGCAGGTAGCGCACCAGCAACTGGTTGGACTCCGGGCTGTCGTGATAACCGTCCAAAAGTTCCTGTTGTTCGCTTTTAGACATGTGGGCGGCGTAGCCATCCAGGTAGCGAATGAAACGGTCTCGATTGGAGCGCCAATCCAGTTCCGGATGAAACTGAGTGGCCCAAATGGGTGCGTCCTGGACGCGAAACGCCTGCAGTGGGCTGAGGGAGCTGGACGCCAAGTTGACCATCCCCGCGGGCAGCCGGTCGGCTCGATCCTTGTGTCCGAGCTGGGCGAGAAAACGAGTTGGTAGAGCTTGAAACAGTTCATCCTTACGACCGGCTTCGGTGAGAGCCAGTTCACAGGTGCCGACTTCCATCGAGTCGGGATCAAAAATGATCGAACCGCCTAGCGCTTCAACCAGGCACTGAAAGCCAAAACAGGAGGCGAAGATCGGTTTCTTGACCGCGACCCACTCGCGCAGTTCGCCCAAAAATAGATCCTGCTGCGGTAGGTCTTGGTGGCTGACGTAGTACTCACCGCTACCGCCGATAAAGATCAGATCGAAACGGTCCACCAAGCTGCGATTGGGAGGACCATTGAGCAAATTGTGCGCACTGATGGCCGCCGCCGGGACTTGCGCATGCTGCGCGAACGAATCGATTTCTTCCAAGAGCGCTGGGTCATCCTCGGCACGAGCCTGCAACAGCAAGATCTTCAGTTCGGCGCTCATGGGGAGGGCCTGCCACAGTCTACCGTCATTTGCTATTCAGAGTCAGTGAATTAATGTTAATTTGGGTCATCTCAAGGGTTAATCGATCATCTTGATCTCGGATGCCCGCTACCATAGCAGCGTTACAGTACTGCGATGGAAGCTGAGGACTAAGCGGCTGCGGTTCAGGCATACGATGACGGCATCGCCCAGGTCACCGATCCCAGTGTGGTCGAGCGCTTTGAGCGTTCTCGGGATCAGTTGCAAACACAGATCACGGATCGCCGCCAGTGGGACGCGATGAACCGAGCGGTGGACTTGGCCAATGCGCGGCAAATCTCCGATGCCCAACAGATTCTGCGCGATGAACTGGCGGCAGGAGTGGTCGATGAGCGTTTACGCTCGGTGATGGAGAAGCTCTTGAAGTAACTGAGTGGCTAGCGCCGCCCGCCGAATCGGTAACCAATTTGGGCGAAGCCAATAGATGGTTCGAACGGCGTGTCAGCTAGTTCTGGGGCGATATCTTCGAAGTCGACATCAGCTTCCATTTGTCGATAGCCGACCCGGGCAAAGAGTCCTGACGGCTGGCCAAAGTCCCAGTCCAGGGCCAGTTCGAGTCCGTAAGCTGGGGCTCCACCGTCAGCGGTCTCGCCATCGGGGAGTTCAAAGTCTATATAGCCGATTCCGCCGCCCAGGGCGGCAACGGAAAACACTGTGCTGCTTTCTGGGTTGACGCGATAGCGAATCGCCAACAGCACCGTGTAAATCTCAGCCGTGGTGATGGTGCCGAAATCCAAGGTTTGGCCTGCGCTCGACGCTGCAACGCCGATATCGTGGTCGCTACGGGTCACTTCAAGGCCAAAACCCAAACGCCTTCCTTCCATCTCTAGTCCAACGGCCAGGCCTGATCCCGAGTCGAGGTCTGCGTCGAAAAAAATATCGTCGACGGTGATATCAGCGCCGAGTCCAGGGTCAACCTGAGCGACTCCACCACGGATGTTGCCTCCCGCGTTGGCTGGCGAAGCAGTCATAACCAATCCGCTGACAAACAGTAGGCCGAGAGAAAAGACGGTGCGTTTAGAAAGGGGACGTTGTGGCATGGTGACTCCTTAGTAGTTGGCGCATTATGCCGAATCTTGCCGATGAATAGCAGTGGAACGGCGCACAGTAGACTGTAGCTTGGAAACGTTTTGTGAAGGAGACGGTTCCTGTGAGCTCGACAACCTTGCCTCAGCGGAGCCCTATTGATGCCAAACGATCAAGCAATTTACTTTCGACAACTGCTGGCCGGCGAAGAGGTCGCCCAATCTCATGCAGTGGCGGGTCAGATGCGCAATTTTATGTACCTGGTTGGCGATCCTACGGCGCGCCAGGCTTTGATCGTCGATCCTGCCTGGGACGTAGCCAGTTTGTTGCAGGTTGCGGCTGAGGATGAGGTTGAAGTGGTGGGAGCTTTGGTCACCCACTACCACCCCGATCATGTCGGTGGCGACCTGTTCGGCATGCAGGTCGACGGATTGTCCACCCTGTTGGAGTTGGCGCCGATGCCGATCTACGTCAACCGCCACGAGGCGGAGGGGGTAAAAGCCGTCACCGGGGTTTCAGACTCTGATTTGCGAGTCGTGGACGGTGGAGATAGAACCAAGGTCGGAGAGGTGGAAGTCGAGTTTGTCCACACTCCAGGGCATACCCCCGGAAGTCAGTGCTTCTTGATTGATGGCAAGCTGATTGCCGGAGACACCCTGTTTGTCCAAGGTTGTGGCCGGGTTGACCTACCGGGAGGTGATGCCGATGAAATGTATCGATCCTTGACTCAGCGACTGGCAAAGTTACCGTCCGACACGGTGCTTTACCCAGGGCATGACTATGGACCGGCGAGAACGTCGACGTTAGGGGAAGAACGAGACAGCAATGTATACATGCGCGTCGAGTCATTGGAAGACTGGCAGCTATTGATGGGAGGAGCGTAGCGTGGAATCAGAAATGGAAATGAACTTGCAATCAGACGTCGAGTTGAGTGCAGAGCTGGAGGCAAGGCTAACCGTTGCCCGCAAGGCGGCACGCGCTGCGGGAGACATCTGCAACCGGATTCGGGCGAGTTTTTCGCAGCAAGATTTAGCCCACAAGGTGGGGCGCGAGCCGGTGACGGTTGCCGACTATGTCTCGCAGGCGATCATTACTTGGCATCTCCGCCTAGAGTTTCCCGAAGATCGGTTGATCGCCGAGGAAGCGGGTTCGGCGTTGCGCGATGGGGAACATGGCGAACTGGTGCCGGCGGTGGAGCGGTGGTTTGCTGAAGCAATGGATGCGGTCGGCAGCGGTGAAACCCTCAATGCTGAGGAAATCCTGGATCTACTGGACAACAGGGGCGGATCTGGCTCGATTACCTGGGTGGTCGATCCGATCGATGGAACCAAAGGGTACTTGCGCGGCGATCAGTATGCGGTCGCGGTGGGCTTGTTGTACGCCGGCCGCCCGGTGGCCGGGGTTTTGGGATGTCCAGCTTGGCCCGGTGGTGCTGCGGTCTTCTTTGGCCAGCAAGGAAAAGGCAGCTGGCGGGAGACTGAGGTAGTGCGGGAACCGATTGCGGTGTCGGCGTCGTCGCAGTCAGCAGAACTACGCATCCTCGCCAGCGTCGAGTCAGGTCATAGCGATCCGGTGGTAGTTCGTGGGGTACGAAAGGCGTTGGGGATTGCAGAAACGGTACGCGTCGATTCTCAGGCTAAGTATGGTTACGTGGCTACTGGCGGCGCGGAAATCTATTTGCGCCCGCAATCAAGACCGGGCTACCAAGAGAAGGTGTGGGATCACGCGGCTGGGGTCGCGGTGGTGGAGGCTGCCGGCGGCACGGTGACCGACATCGACGGCAAACCCCTGGATTTTTCCCGGGGCTCTACGTTGGACGCCAACCGAGGGGTGCTCGCCACCCATGGACCGCTGCATAACCAAGTGGTTGAGGCAATCCGGCAAGTCGAGCAGGGCGCGCGCTAGGCGCCATGTTCAGTGATCGTGTACAAGCCTGGCTAGGCTTTACCTTTGTAGCTTTACTCACGGTGGTCGCGATCTGGGCGGCGCATCCCGCGGCTCCGCGACCGGCCGATACTCCGGAGAGTGAGTTTTCCTCCGCACGGGCGATGGCCCATGTGCGGGCTTTGGCGTCGTCTTCGCGTCCCGTCGGAACCGGAGCCCATCGCAAAGCTCGGGAATACGTGGTCGCCGAGCTGGATGCACTGGGCTGGGAGACCGAGGTACAAAACACCTGGACACGCCGTCGGCGCGGCACGTTGCTTCGCTATGCCCGCCTACAAAACGTCTTGGCACATCGTCCCAGCGCTACCCCTGGGCCGGCAGTCCTGGTGGCATCGCACTATGACTCGGTGCCGACTGGTCCGGGGGCTGGTGACGCTGCGGCCCCGGTGGCAGCGATCCTGGAGGCACTCAGGGCGGAGGGGGGAGGGGCTGGACAACGCGATGTCCGCGTCTTGATTAGCGATGGTGAAGAAGCGGGACTGTTGGGGGCTCAAGGCTTTGCCGAACAACACCCCTGGATTGGAGATATCGGTTTGGTCTTGAACTTTGAGGCTCGAGGCAACGCGGGGATTCCTTGGATGTTTGAGACGGGCGCGGGCGCCGGGCCTTGGGTGGAGTTTTTCGGGCGAGCGGTGGCAAGACCGTTTGCCAACTCGTTTTCCACCGCGGTGTATCAACGAATGCCGAACGATACCGACTACTCGATCTTTCGCCAACGGGGGATCCAGGGGCTCAATTTCGCGATGATCGGTTCACACCCTGCCTATCACTCGCAACTGGATACACCGGCGAACTTGGATGAAGGTAGCTTGCAGTCGATGGGCGATGCGATCCTGGGGATGCTGGGGGCGCTCAACAATAGCGAGTGGCAAGACCGAGCTGAGGAGGCCACCTACTTCAACCTATTGGGTTCCCAGTTTGTGGTGTATCCACGCTGGGTCGACCAACTGGTCCTGGTCGCCGCATTGCTACTGGCAATGTCGTGGCTGGTTCACCAACGGCAGCATCTGTGGTCGAGTTCGGCGTTTGCGCTGGGAGCGTGGGGAGTGATGGTGGTAGTAGTCGGCCTCAGTTGGATGGCTTTGGTGCGATTGTTCCCGGCTCTAGTCGAAGCTCCTAACAGCGCCCCCTATCGGCAGAGTTTCTTGATCGTTGGGTGGTTGCTCTGTGCGCTGGCCGTGGGTAGTCATTTGGCTGGCTGGATTGGTGATAGCCGTAGAGCGATTGGTGCCAGCCTGATCGTGCTCGGGGTGATCGGCAGTTTTGCCATTTTTGGCTTTCCCGGAGGGGCTTACCTATTCGTTTGGCCTTTGATGGCGGTTGCAATTGCTGCCTGGATGGCAATTGGTGACCCACGGCGGCGATGGGTCTGGTTTGCGGTGGCCGGAGTGCCGGTGGCACTACTCTACGGGCCGCTTGCTCGCGAGGCACTGCTGGGCCTGACTCCACATCGGGCTTGGGTGGTCGCTGCTTTGGTGGGGGTCGGAGCTCTGGCTTTGCTGCCAATTTTGGCCCAGATCGGACGAGGTTCGGTGCGTTGGCGGATCGCAGCCGGAGTTGCTGGCCTCGTCTGCTTGGTGGTCGCCGGAGCCTCGGCGACGGCCACTTCGGCGACTCCACGACCGATTCGGCTGGCCTATCTTCTGCACCCGGACCAGGGGCCGTTGTGGGTGAGTCGCGCGGCGAAGTTGGATCCATGGCTAGAAACACAACTGGGAACCGAGTGGCGCCAAGGTCAAGTCGAAGATGTCGGCGATTTGGGGATTCACTACCCTTCCTATGGCCCAGGGGAGTCTTGGGTCACTGCTGCACCGCAGATCGAGGACGCCAGCCCACCCACCGTAGTTGTCACCAGAGAAGGTCGCGACCAAAGTGGGCAGTGGGTCGACATCGAAGTCAGGCTGGCGCGCAACGGCGCCCAATTGTGGTTGATGACCGAGGGGCCGGGGCTGGTGCAGGTGCAATGGCTTGGATTCGAGCAGCAGCCGATTGCCGACGGGAGAGTTCCGGCGGTGATGGTTCTGGGTCCCGGCGAAACGGAGCAGTTTCGATTGTGGTTTGACGGTCCGCAGGTTCCGGCGGTGACCGCCTACGAACTGACCTATGGATTGCCCAATGTGGCTCCCCAGCTTCCGGACTGGTTAGTGCAATCGGGTTCGTGGACCGACTTTTCGCTACGCGTCGGCAGCCGCCTGGCGGTCGATCAAAGCGGCGGTTCAGACAAGGCCATTACCAGTACTACCGGCTAGTTGGTACTGCGTCCGAATAGAGCCTCGGGATCGATCCGTTTGCCGCGCCAACGCAAGCCGAAATGCAAATGTGGCCCAGTGACGCGACCGGTGGCCCCCACGGTTCCAATCGCTTGCCCCCGCTCGACGCTGTCCCCTTTGCTGACCTGAATCTGACGCATGTGGAAGGACATCGAAATCAAACCGTCACCGTGGTCGATAAACACACTGTTGCCAGCAAAAAAGTGGTCCTCAGCTAAGACCACAGTGCCAGCATCTACCGCCAAAATCGAGCTGCCGGCGGCGGCGGCGTAGTCGGAGCCAGAATGAGGACTCTTGGGCTGTCCGTTCATGAATCGACGGGAGCCAAAACGTCCGCCTTCTGGAAGGGTCGCCAATGGCCCCGCCAGAGGTAGGGTGAAACGCTGCGGACTGCGCAGAGACCACAGTTGACCGATGCGAGCACTCTCACGGTTGGCACGAGCAGCGTCTTGGGCACTCAAGTTGACCTTACTGTCGTCTTGGATAGTCAGATGCTGTACTGGATAGGGATAGTCCAAGATCTCAAGAACGCGCTCTGACCGACCGCTGGCGTCCTGTTGCCAAATGGTGAGGTTATGCTGGTCGGTGAGTAGATCCACCGGGTACCAACAGCTACCCTCCACTGGATTCCACGATTGATCCTCAGCACCGCAGAGCGTCGCGTCGCCTCCGGGCCAACGATAAACGCCACCTGGAACGACGGTGGCTGCTTGTGGAACTTCGGGCCACAAAGTGGGTTGCGGAGTTGTCGTTTCTTGTGCCGGCGAATCTTGCGCGTCGGTCGTCTCGGCGCTCGATCCCTGATCGGGCGATTCGCTCGATACAGCCGAATCGGGTATCAGGATTGCAGTGGCCCAGGTTGCCAGGGCTAGAACCAGCACACTACCGGTGACGAATTTGACTCCTAAAGCTCTACTCATGAATCGAATCCTAACAAGCATGCAACCTTGTGCCCCCAGTTCGCCGTATTTGCAGCAGTGTTGTTCGCTTGATCTCTCTACGATTTGAGAGAATAGGCGGCGCGCATAAACCATGTTTGAAAGCAAATCACTTGCCGGACGCCTGATTGGTGAGGCAGACACCAAAATCAACGCGGGGGGTGGCCTGCCCCAGTTCATTTTGGAACAACCCGAGTCAAACCGTCCTCTGTGGTGGGGAGCGGCTGCGGCGGTGGTGTTTCACGCTCTATTGTTTTTCGTCGTCTTGCCGGAAAAGAAACCGATACCGGTGAGTCCTGGCCCACAGCGCGTTCATATGGTGGTGCAACCGGTGCGATTCAGTCCGCCGCCTCCGGCGCAAACCACGACTAAACCTAAACGAAGCGAACGTAAGAGAGTAATTCCGATTCCCGACCCGACGCCGGATGATCCCGAACCGATTACCGAGCTGGAAGTCGAAGTCGACACCGAGGATGCTCTGGCCGACCTAGACGCAGCGTTCGGAATCCCCGATGCCCCACCGGGCTACAGTCGGCAGGGTGCGGTTGCCGTCGGTGGAGGGGTGAGCGCCCCGGTTAGAATATTTTCGCCACAGCCTCGGTTCACCGAGGACGCCCGACGAGCCGGCGTTGAAGGAGTGGTGATTTTGGAGACCGTGGTTGACGAAAAAGGCAACGTGCGGGATGTCAAAGTGCTCAAAGGGTTACCGTTCGGACTCGATCAATCCGCTGTCGATACCGTCAAGACCTGGCGTTACGAGCCGGCCCTGCGTCAAGGGCAGCCGGTTGCGGTTTACTACATTTTCACCATCAACTTCCAAATGAACTAGTCCTGGGGGCTATGACACCGCTGGGTTGGAATAGGCTAGGGCGGTGATCGACACCCACGCCCATTTGTCCGATGCTGGTTTCTCTGGCGATCTGGCACAGGTTGTTGAGCGGGCGATCGAGGCTGGCGTTAAGGGGGTGATCGCGGTCGGTGAGACGCTGGAGGACGCTAAGGCGAATCTTGCCCTGTCGGACCGGTACCCCGATTGGGTCTTTCCGGCTGCCGGCTTGTTTCCAACTCATCTAGATGAAACCTTGGCGGTCGAGCTTGAGGAGTGGATGCGCGGCTATGCCGAGCGGTGGGTTGCGGTGGGCGAAGTCGGGCTCGATTATTGGAAGGTTCAGGACCCGGAAGGCAGAGAGGTACAGAGGCAGATTTTCCGCCGATTTGTGGCACTGGCGAAGGATTTCGAGGTGCCGGTCAATGTTCACTCACGGGCTGCCGGTGCGCCAACGGTTGCGTGCTTGATCGAATGGGGAGCCACCAAGGTGCAACTTCACGCGTTCGACGGGCGTGCGGTCAAAGCGGAACCGGCGGTAGAAGCGGGATACTTTTTCTCGGTACCGCCCTCAATCGTACGTTCTCGACAAAAACAAAAGTTGGTACAACGGGTACCGCTGGAGAACCTGTTGCTGGAGACCGACAGCCCGGTTCTTGGGGCGGATCCAGAACAGCGCAATGAGCCAGCCAACGTCAAGACCTCATTGATGGCGGTCGCGGAGATCAAAGGTTCGCCAGTAGAGCATGTGCGTGAGGTTCTGTTGGACAACACTTTGAGGCTGTACGGGCCGCAGATTGGGAACTCTTGATCCATGGAGGGTACGTTGATGAACAAGAAAACGGCCGAGTTCGAAACCAGAGGTGAATCGAAATGAAACTTTGCGTTGGCACCAGTGGTTTTTCCTATAAGCAATGGAAGGGCTGCTTTTATCCGGAAAAGCTGGCGCCGAATCGGATGTTGGCTCACTATGCTGAGCACCTTCCAGCGGTTGAAATCAATAACACTTTCTATCGCATGCCCAATCCTGAACTGTTGGAAAAGTGGCGCTCCCAAGTTGGAGCAGGATTCGAGTTTGCCTTGAAAGCCAGCCGCAAAATCACCCACTTCAAGAAGCTCAAGAACTGTCGCGAGGAGGCGGAATTCCTAGTCAGCAGTTCGAAGTCGCTGGGGCCACACCTCGGCCCGATCTTGTTCCAACTGCCTCCCAATTTTGGTTTCGATCTAGAACGATTGACCGGTTTCCTCGACGACTTACCTGCTGACACCCGTTGCGCCTTCGAGTTCCGCCATCAAGATTGGCTCCAGAAGGCGACCTACGACGCTTTGGAGCGGACCGGAGCAGCGTTGTGCATCGCGGACTATGGCAACACCCGATGGGACACCATCCCGACCACCGCGGACTTCGCCTACTTTCGCCTGCGGGCAACTGGCTACGATGACCAAGAGTTGGAGCACTGGGCGACTTTGGCTGCCGAGACAGGGGCCAGCCAGCTCTACGCTTTTCTCAAGCATGATGACGGCCCAGCTCCCGCCCTGGCGCAGCAGTTCTCGCAACGGGTAGCAGAACACATTGCTTCCTAAACAGATCTAGCCGGCGTTGGTATCTGTCCGGTTCCAGCCCTCGGTTTTGAAACCCCTGTTCAAGGGACTCTGTCGAGGGTCTCTAGCTGTTGGATATAAACGTCGGTGGTGCAGGGCGTTCGGCGACCACCGAGACCGTAACTTCCGTGTGACTGCTTCTGCCGCGAATATCTTGCGCCTCAATCTCCAACCGGTGTTGCCCAAGCTCCGGCGGTTTGATCTCGGCCGTAGCAATGGCCTGTGGATTGATAGATCGCCAGTCAGACTCGTCCCACCGATAGCGGATATTTTGCAGCCCGGAAACGTCGTCGATCGCACTCAAAGTGAAAGACTCGCCACTGACGATTTTCAGCGTATCTGCCGATTCGTTGGAGCCATTGGCGACGATGGCGATCGCCGGTGCGGCGCGGTCCGGTCGAGCGTCCGTGATTTCCAGGCTGCGGGTAGAAGTGGCAAAGCCATCCAGTCCGTTTGCATCAATGGCCCTTACTCGCCAGTGCCAAATCCCTGCGGGGACCTGTAGTTCGGTATTGGCCTGGCCAGGTTCTGCAACCCTTACGATGTTGCCACAATCCGGATCTGCACAGATCTCCAACAGGTAGTGATCGGCATCGGCAATCGAGTCCCAGCGAAATTCTGGGTTGGCATAGGGCAACACCGATCTACGGCCCGGGGTCTGCTGGGTTGGAGCCGCCAGCAACTCACTGGGCGGTGCCACTGAACCATCTTCGGAAATCCGTGTCCCGAGTCCGGCTGGCACTTCGATTACTTGGTCTCCGCTGGTTAGTTCCCCGGTGCCGGAGTAAACCATTACGGTAGCTTCAGAGTCTTCCAAACGGGATCGTGTCTCCGCACGGCCCAAGTTGTCCGGCCGGGGTCGATTTACCGCGCTGCCGAGCACGATCTCAATCTCGCTCAGACCAGATCGATCTTGGGTGACCGCAGCTAAGTCCGCCTGGCCGCGAACGACCTCAATCGATTCACGTTTGCCGGTGCGCAGGTTTTGATCGATGCGTCGGAGATAGACCAGGGAGTTTTCATTCAGGGTTACCCGGACACCGTCATCAAACTTCAATTCGGCTGAACCGTTGGCCAGGGTCCGGACTCCGTCTTCTTCTTTGAGCAAATCTCCGACTTGAGCCGGTTGCCAAGGGTTGGGAACCGGCCGCTCTTCCACTTGATTGTGTACCTGGGTCAACTGGGCGGTTCTGGGTGGTAGTTCGCGGTGCAAGATTATCCGCAACCGCTGACCGATACTCAACAAATCAGGGTTCTGAACATCCGGGTTCAGTCGCTGATTTTCGGGCCACAGATGGGGTGTTCCCAGGTACTCTTCGGTGATCTTCTGCAATGTATCTCCAGGGCGCACCACATACCATCCGGTGATGTCCCCGGTACGGGGTTCAGTAGAGGATTGACCAACAACCAGTTGCGGTGTCAGGGCTAGCACAAGAGCGCAACCGAGGAGCCGATTCATGGTGCCTCCACAATCAAGATCCAATCTCTGACTGTCGGGTTACCCAAGCGATCCACTGCGGCGGCCACGATGTGGAACCTCCCCCGACTTGGGAGACGTATGCGTGGCTCGGAGTGGGGAATATTGGCGCCGATGCGCGACCACGACCAACGCTCGACACCCACCCCTCCGGGATCGGCCACTGCGATGTGGCAAGCTGATCCGGTGACAATTCTTGCTTCCACACCGACCAACTCGTCGTTGCACAGCATGCTCAACTCCGGCGGAGTGCGATCGGTACGCCAGCGGACCTGATGACTCGATTGATTGCCCGCTGCATCGCGCGCTTGGATCTCCGCCGACTCGCCCACACCTTCGACCAAGTCCATCACGGTTTTCCAGGAGCCGCCGTCGTGAAGAGATTGCACCAATACAGTTCCCGAGAGGTTGTCGGTTGCCGTGACCTCAATCGACACTGGTTCGGCATAAAATCGCTCGCCGTTTTTGCCTTCAACCCAATCTCCCGAAATGTTGCTGGAGATCTCTGGCGGCGTACGGTCAACCAAGATGGCGCCGGTCTCGAGAGTTGATTCGTTGTCCACGCGATCCCTGCGGGTAATTACAAACGATTGTTCTGTCACTCCTGTGGCGAAAGACCAGGGTGGATCGTCTGGTGCCGTGTCGCGAGGCCGCAACCCACTTTGGTTGTCGCTGGCAATCAGGCTAAGAATGGTACTCGGTCCGACCACCCACCCTTCGAGTCTTCGATCTGCATACCCACTCCAGGCCCAAGACAGATTTGGTTTGGTGGCGTCGATTTCCACCGGATCTAGTTTCAACCGGGCTTCGTTTCCTACCCGGTCGTGAGCCACCAGTTGCCAATCCAGCTTGCCGGATGCTGGGATCGTATGGCGCAGCGTCATTGCGCCTCCAGCGAGAACCGTTTCTCCAGAAAGCAATTGAACGCGTGGGTTGCCGCTCACCCGGTCGACGGTGTGGACCACCAACTCAGCTCCCGGCTTCAGCCAGGTCTTTCCTTGGTCGTCTTGTACCGGCGCCGGATCAAAGACGGCGGTCACTTCGGGCGGTTGGGTGTCGACGATAATCTGGTGCCAGCAAACCTCGGAGCGAATACCGTCTCGATCAACACTCGCGACGGCGAGGAAAGAGATGCCATCCTGTGGAGCGATCAGATCGCCATTGCTGACGTGGAGCACTTCGCCCTGCCAAGCGGCCAGGAGTTGTCCGTCGCCGACTTCAAACTGCAACGGCGCCTCTGGTGCGACGAAGTGTTGCGAAGGAACGCAGCTAGGACTCTCCGCCACTTGGGCCAAGATCGGGGCGCTCAATAGGCTGAGAACCTGCATGGCTGTCTGAAACAGCAGGATCGTTTGAGTGAGCACGCGCAGTTGAAAAATCCCTCCTAATCCAATTGGTTGGATAGGTCCCACTCGAGTCCTGTTGCCTCCCCCAAATCCCGCAGATCCTTGGCAACTCGGTCAGCGGATTGATACCGGCGAATTGTATCTTTTTCAAGAAGACATTCAATAATCTTGCTCAAGGCTGCAGGGATCGAACTGAGCAGATTGGGTGGGATGACGTCGCCAACCAGGGTGTTGTGTAAGATTTCGTCAATGGTGGTACCACTAAAAGGTTTTTCGCCGGTCGCCGCTAAGTAGAGCAGCACCCCTAAGGAGAACAAATCCGAGGCTGGCCCTGCGGGCTCGGATCGAATGATCTCTGGCGCGACATAGCCTGGAGTTCCAAAGACTGCGGCACCTTTCTTGACGCTCGTCGCTGTGGCGATGCCAAAGTCGGAGACTTTGATCGAGTCATCAAAGCCAAATAGCAAATTGCCGGGCTTGATATCTCGATGAATGACCCCTTCCCGGTGGGCTGTCGAAAGGGCGCTGGTAACGGCTGTTGCGATCGCGACGATCTCTCTCGCGGCGAGCTTTCGGTGGTTCGCGCCAAGAATCTCTGAGCCGGTCACTCCTTCAATATGCTCCATCGCCAGAAAAGCCGTATCGTCGCCGTGGATGACATCGAAAAGCGCCACAATATTGGGATGGTTGAATCGGGCCACGGTAATCGCTTCGGCGAGCAGGCGGTCGGTGGAACCCTGGCCGCCCCCCAAGCTTTGGTCGAAATGAACGGTCTTGAGCGCCACCGGGCGCTTGAGCACTGGATCCCAGCCACGAAACACCCAGCCAGCTGCGCCTCGACCAATCACTTCGATTACTTGATAGCGACCGACGAACACTTCACTCAGCTCCTGTTGACTTCGGGCCCGGTCGCGCAAGCTGTCGACCGACTGTCGCAAACTACTTAATTCATCCCCTGAACCCAGAGACTTGAGTCCGATAATCTGTGCTTGCAGTTGAGACAGCACGCGTATCGGGCGCACCAAGCGTCGATAGGCGAATGCCGAGATTCCGGCAACCAGCAATAACGCTGCAGCGCCGAAGATCCAAGCCCGTTGCCACATTTGGTGTGAAATCAAACGCGCCACTGCGACCGGCTGACTAGATACCACTAACCATGGAGCGCTACGCATTGACTCGTAGGCCGCCAGCACCGAACTCTTGGTGTGATCTTGAAATTCGCCGGATCCCGATAGACGGGAAGAAGAAGCCGCTTCTGCCAGCGCTCCCGGAGCGCTCCCGCCAAAAAGATTCTTGCCGATGATGGTGGCTCCATGCCGGTTGATGATCGAGACATCGGCTTGGTCACCCAGCGCGGAGGGGTCGAGCGCCTGAACGAAGCCCTGAGGTTCGGCGACTACCTGTATTTTCGTGCCACTCTCAGAAGCCACGGTAATCGCTATCCAGTCTTTGTTATCGAAGTTTATCCAAGCGACCAGCTCGGGGCCGACCGGAAAGTACGAGCCGATTTCTCCTTGTCCTGGTTGGTTGGCTGCGACCACCAGTTTGTTGTCTGGGTCCAACAGTCGGAGTGCCACGATCGAAGGATCCTCAACTAGCAATCCGGTGAGGATCTCGGTGGTGTAGACATCGATTTGCGCTACTGAAGGGTGATCCACGACAACCGATGCTAGAGCTCGGTAACGTTCAATCTCCGCGTCGAGTCTGTGGGCGATACTCCGCGCTGCGACTAGGTGCGAACTCAGCACCTGATTGTTCATCGCTTTGCTGTTGATGTTGATCAGCGACAGCGTAATCCAGGCCAAAGGGACCAAGCCGACGGCAAGCAGTGCCAGGACAATCTTAGTCATCAGCGAGGGTTTAAGCGGGGTCCGCATCGGAAGGTTTTCGTTTGTGTTGGTTTAACAGAATATTGGCGTCAGCCGATTGTAATTCGGTCGACAAGCCTTGAACCCAGATAACCCTATAATACGGCCAGCATCATGGAAGAAGATAAGCAATCTCAACATTCTTTGCATGTCACCGTAGTTGGCTCGACGGGGCGTCGTCGGTTGGTGGATCGGCCGATCGGTGCCGATGGCGTGGTCGTTAGCGTTCAGGCGGCGACTGACTTGCCCAAGAAGTTGGCGGAACACGACTTCCAGATCCTGGTTTCTGATTTCAAAGCTGACGGCGGAACCGGCTCAGTGCGGGTCCTACGGGGCACTGCGGGCGGCGAAGAAGTGGTGGTGGTTGGTGAAGGAGATCCCACCGGTTTGGAAGACACTGCTTTGTTGGGTGCTGTGACCCGTCCCTTGTCTCCCGACGTACTGCAAAGTGTCCGCGATGGGGTTAGCGCCAGCAAAGCGCAACCTCTCACCATCGTCGGTCGCGATGGCAACGGATTAATCGCTGAAAGTCCGGCGATTCGCGAATTACTGAGCAAGATTTCCCGGATTGCCTCGTCGTCGGCGTCCGTGATGCTGAATGGCGAGACAGGAGTTGGCAAGAGCGTCTTTGCACGCGCCATCCATGACACGAGTATTCGCCGAGAGCAACCGTTTGTCGTGGTGAACTGTAGCGCTCTGCAGGAAACGCTCTTGGAGAGCGAGCTCTTCGGCCACGAAAGAGGCGCCTTCACCGGGGCCGTGGTACGCAAGAATGGACTTATCGAGATCGCGGACGGCGGCACTTTGTTCCTCGACGAAATTGGCGACATGGGGAGTGCGATGCAGGCCAAGTTGCTGACCGTACTCGACACCGGAGAATTTCGCCGGGTGGGTGGGACTAGGACCGAACGGGTGAATGTACGGGTCGTCGCTGCCACCAACAAGTCGTTGGATGAAGAAGTTGAGAATGAGAGATTTCGTGAAGACCTGTTGTTTCGGCTGGCTGTCATCACTTTGACTATTCCTCCGATCCGCGAACGGCAAGAGGATTTACAGGCGCTGCTCAACAGCTTCCTGGCACGCTACGGTGGCGGCGACCGGACCTTGTCGGCCGCTGGGCTGGCCGCTTTGCGTGCCTATTCGTGGCCTGGGAATGTTCGAGAACTGGCCAACACCATCGAGGGGCTGTGTTTGATGGCACCAGGGCAGGAGATCACCGTCGATGATTTACCACCGAAATTTCTTGCACCTGATGACTCCAACGACTCTGCTTCACAGGCAGGCTCCGGTGCCAGCGGTTGGACGGATGGGAACCCACCGTCGATGTCCGACGTGGAGAAGGTTCATATCGAGAGGATTCTGCGCCACACTGGAGGCAAAAAGGCGCCCGCGGCCCGTATCCTAGGGGTCGATGTCAAAACCTTGAGTTCTAAGATCGAGAAGTATCAGATCCAATTCTAGGCTGAGCCCTGGCTCAATTTGCTGAGTTGGCCGGTCAGTGGCTGCCGTAGTTTTTTTCACCTACCGGCAACGGGATGGGTAGCTTGTTTTGCCGCGGTGGCAATTCGCAGGTAGCAAACTCGGTAAACACACAGGGCGGGTTGTAGAGCAAGTTGAAATCAACGATCACGTGACCGTCGACGACCGGGCCCGCGTATAGATAACGCCCCGCACCGTAGGTAGTTCCGCCGTTGGTTTGATCGCCTACGATCAAGAACATGCGTTCGGGTGTATAGAGCGCGTCGAGACGATAGCTGGTTCCCTTGATCTCGAATTCAATCGCTCCGGGAGAATCCTGGTCGGCGCGCTGGCCGACGATGTTCAGCACCGGAATTGGCTTGGGTGGATCGTACGGAATCCAGCGCGCGTTCACCCGGTATCCCGAGTCGATCGGGAAGGACTCAATATGCGGTGGACCGCCGTCGTCCATCCAGCTCAAGTCCTTGGCACGGATCGCCAGTTCGCCGTTGCGATCGATCAAATAAAACTGATTCGGCCCTCGCTGCAAGATCGTTGGCTCACCGTCGACGTCAGAAACCAATTGCAGTCGCTCGATCGGAACTCCGTCGAGAGTGACTCCAGCGCCCGGCTCCGCTTGCATCTGCACTCGGCCTTCGGTAGTGACAAAAGTGCCCCAGATGGAGTCGTCGCTTCCTGGGAGGACTAAATCGGCGTTGGCGGACGAACCGAAGGTCTCGCCATCTTTTTCTAACCAGTGGAGAGCCACCAAAGAGGGCCAACCATCGGGCTTACTCAGCGCTGCCATCCGCTCCGCCCGCCAGGTCTCGATCTCCTGTAAGTGCACTTGCGCGTCAATCGTCCGTGTTTCTGGCGTGGCGCAGGACAAGGACAAGAACACGGTCGCGGCAAGTGCCGCCAGCTGAGAATGGGCGAGGTTGGTGGAGAAAAAGGCTTGGTTGGTCATGATGCTCGGAACGATACTCGAAACAGGGGCTGGGTGCTTTGCCGTGGTGGCAACGGTCGATCGGATGTCGCCCGTGGATAGATCCCGACCCCCCTCGTACGTCGCGCCGGGATGACGGAGTGATTGTGACCTGTGTCTTGGTGTAGGGGAGGCCTTTACGGGCTCCCACGGGCGGGGGTGAACCCTGCCCTTACGAAAGAGGGCGGGGCTCAGTACGCCGCTAGGTCACCGATAGCCGATGATGTAAACCAACCAGGATTCTTGATTCTGTTCGCTCTCGGTGTGGTGGTAGTCGCCGGTACCCTCGCCGTCTTCGTTGACCGCCTCCCAATAGACCTCAGAGCTGGCGAATCCGACTTCCTGTAGCAGTTCGCGGATCTCGGGAATGTTCCACAGACGCCAGGTGTACTCGAACGCCCGATCCAGTCGCGTTCCATCTTCCAACACGAAGTGGATATAGCAGGTCAGCTCGTGGTTGATCGGATTGAAGGAGGCTTGTTCCCAGATGTAGGTGCCACCTTCGATCACCCGCTCTTCAGTGGCTTCGGTCATCACCTCGGTGCCGCCGCACAGTTCTAGAAACAGCAATCCATCGTCAACCAAAGAGGAAAAAGCAGTTTTTAGATATTCTCGCAACTCTTGCCGCTCTTGCAGAATACAAAAGCTGAAATTCATGGCACAGACCACATCGAAGTCGTCACCGTGTGGCTCTCGAACGTCGCCAATGATCTGCTGCACCCGATCCGCGGCCGGATGGTCGCCACTATCCAGATTATGTTCAAAACCCCAGGCCACTGGACCAGGGTCTAGGTCCACCGCCAACGCTGAGCGTTTCGGGTCACTGGCCGCCCACGTGGTCGACAAAAACGCGGCGCCAGCGAAGTCTTCGCGAAGCCGCATCGGTCGGTAGCCACGGGCCTCGATGAATCGCTCTTCAAAGAATTCGATATCGGTTGCCGGAGCCTGTACTGCGTTTTGGTAGAGCTGATACGGGTCTGCTGCGGAGAGCTCTTTGATGTCAGGGTTTCTCGGCATGATTCGTAGTTGGTCGAGGGTTTCGCTTGTGGTGGACCTTGCACGGCACAGGTCGTGGCAACAATAACCTACCGATGGTCACTGCGACGGTTCGCTGTCTCCAAGAGCAATATGCTGTCAGGCCTGCTTGGCTATACTGCAGCGCAACTGCTGGCTTGGCTTTTGGAGGTGTGGCGACCGCACGGAATTGAGATGACAACAATCCATCGTACGATCGTCGTTGGCTTGGTATGGAATCGCAGCCGACAACTTCTTTTCTGTCGGATGAGTCCTGATCGCGGCGTATTTCCGGATCAATGGGGCTTCCCTGGCGGTGGAATGGAGGTCGGAGAGCAGATGGAGGAAGCGTTGTGCCGAGAGTTGCACGAAGAGATCGGTGTTGAAGTGGAGGATCTTCGGCCAGCTTTTTTCAAAGATTGCCTCCACGACAAGCTATTTGAAGATGGTACCAAGAGGCCGGTCTACATGATTTTCCTTCTATTTCACTGCGCAGCGACCAGTGAGCGCGTGCGGTTAAACGACGAGTTTGTCGAATATCGCTGGTTGAATGAAGATCAAGTGCATGACCTCGAACTGAATCGCGAGACCCTCGATACCTTGGCGCGCCTCGGACCCTGGAGCAGCCTCGATCCCCATCACTTCGCCTGCTGGTAGAAGTCTTGGATCTGCTCAACCACATGATTGATGTGGTCCGCCGAGACGTCCAGATGCGTCACCACGCGGATCTTCTGCTCTGGTGGCCCCACCAGAATTCCCGCTCCCGCCAGAGCTTGAAGCAGGGCCGGACGGTCATCCTCGGTTGGCTCGAGAAAGATCATATTGGTGTCCCCAGCGTGCACTTTTAGGTTCGGGATACCACGAGTTCCTTCGGCTAGCTGGCTCGCCTTAGTGTGATCTTCATTGAGGCGTGGAAAGTTGTGGTCCAATGCGTACAAGCCGCAGGCTGCTAGGACTCCCGCCTGGCGCATTCCGCCGCCGAGTACTTTGCGCGCGCGTTGCGCCTGGCGGATGAATGGCTTCGAAGCACACAGAACCGAGCCAGCCGGTGTTCCCAAACCCTTGGAGAGGCAGGTGGACACACTGTCGACGGACTCGGTGATCTCAGCCACAGGTACCCCCAAGGCAACTGCGGCGTGCCAAACGCGAGCCCCGTCCAAATGAACGGACAGGTTTTGGGCGTGCGCGGTAGCGGACAACTCGCGGATCAGTTCAACCGATTGCACCTGTCCCCAGACAGTGTTCTCTAGAGCCAGCAACTTGGTCTTGGCGAACCAGGTGTGGTCGGGTTTGATTGCTGCCTCAACTTGCTCAGGAGTTAAGCCCCCGTTGTCATCGGTCGCCAATGCCCAAAGGACGATGCCGCCCAGTGCCGAAGCACCCCCGGATTCAAAGGTATAGCTATGGTAGGTATCGCCGACCAAGACTTCCTCTCCGCGCCCACAGTGGGTCAACAGGGCCACCAAATTACTTTGGGTACCGGAAGGAAGGAATAACCCTGCTTCTTTGCCGCACAGATCTGCGACCCTTTCCTCTAGAGCGCGTACCGTGGGGTCTTCACCGTAAACGTCGTCTCCTACCTCCGCTGTTGCCATTGCTGTACGCATTTCCGGAGATGGCTTGGTAACGGTGTCGCTTCTTAGGTCGATGAAAGGGTCGTGGGAGTTGTTTACGTTTGTTTGGTACATCTGCTATCCGTTCCGAATTCGATCGGAAGTAATACCGAAAACATGAATGAGTCGATCGTTAGCCTCTGCGCCAGAAGCACTCTGTATCAAGCTATGGCAAAGAGCCCCAATACGCAATCAGCCCGCCGGATGAAGGCATCTTCCCCAAAAGAGCGAAAAGTGGCAGGGTGGCGCCCATGGCTTCTGGGTCACTGTTGTTTAGCCAAGCTACATGCAATCAGTCGATGGTTGTCCGCCAGGTGTTTTTGAGCAGTCCCTAGCAACGATGAGCGGTGTTTCGCCAGGGTCAGAATTGAAGTCGGTTGAGCTCTCGGTGAAGTACCAATGTCCGTGAGAAGCGCACTCACTGAACCCTCGCGACGGTTCCTGATTTTTGCAACGGTGGTGTTGTTCGTGATTTGGAGCACCAGTTTTCTCGCCATGAGTTATTTACTTGGGAACGAACGCGAAACGGCGAGGATGTCTCCCCTGGGCCTGACGATTGCCCGTATGGGCACAGCCTCGCTGCCGATAGCTGGCTACTTATTGCTGCGCCGACTCCGCGAAACGGCAGCAATGATCCGACGCCACCCCGGTGCGCTCGTGCTTTGCGGAGTGCTGGTGGTCCCTGGTTACCTTTGGTGGTTGCCTTGCTGTCCTACTCTTTCCTAAGAGAAAGAATAGCCAAGAGGAAATGGCTGGGTATTGTTGTCGGTTTCAGCGGAGTGGTGGTGATCGCGTTGGCGCGCGGCGGGAGCAGTTCTACCTACCCGCTAATCGTTGGTATGGCGATGCTTGCTCCGATTTCCTGGTCGATCTATACCGTGCTGTCCAAGCATCGTCTGAGGCCACCAGCCTCGGACGAGCCAGCGCTGTCGCCTTTGGTATGGAGTTACGCGGGTATCCTGGTCGGCAGCATCTTGATGTTGCCTTTTCTTTCCCAGGTCACAGGAGAACTGAAGACATTGGATGGTACTGGGTGGCTCGCGGTTTTGTACCTCAGTATCCCTTGCACCGTGTTGGGGTTTGCTGTGTGGGCCTGGCTATTGCAGCATCTGCCAGCTTCGACGGTCGGCCTGACGGTCTTTCTCAACCCGCCTCTCACCTTAATCAGCAAGTTTGCACTTACCGTGTTGTTGCCGCAAGTCTTCGTCTTTTCCGTAATTGGTCAGGAGCTGGTTGGTGGATTGATCGTTCTTCTGGGATTGGCAATTGGACTTGCCGTGGACTCGATGAGTCGACCGAACGGGAGTGATGAGGGGACAGTAACGTGACGACTTCGCATGAAGGGGGAACATCCCGAAACAATACGTCGTTCCATGCAAACTTGAAAACGGAGTGTCCGATGAAAGTTGTCAACCTAAAACAAAAGTTCTCCCAATTCGAGGACACTTGGCACCCGCGCAAGATTGCTCAGGTCGACGACAGTATGGTGATCCTCGCCAAGCTTCAGGGCGAGTTTGTCTGGCACTCTCATCAAGATGAGGATGAGCTTTTCCTGGTGGTCAAGGGAACCTTGCATATGCAGTTTCGCGATCGGACCGAAGTTGTTGGCGAGGGAGAGATGATCGTGGTCCCCAAAGGGGTAGAGCATTGCCCGAAGACGCTTGATGACGAGACGGTGCACGTCTTGTTGTTCGAAAAAGACACGGTTGCCCATACGGGTGACCTAGTTCACGAGAGAACGGTTACGGTCTATCCAGAAATATGAGATTTGCTGGCTCTGCCAGGGTTCTGCACGAGTGACAATGCTGAGGAAAATCTGCCATGACTGAGCTAGAGGCATTTGTTGGTCGTTGGAGAGGAACCGGGCACGGGGAGTATCCGACCATTGAGCCGTTTGACTATCAGGAAACGTTGCACTTCGAGCCCGACGCGGAGCGGTCGCTGCTCCACTACGAGCAGCGCACCACGATTGTCGATCCCGAGCGGCCAAGCCATTGGGAGTCAGGGTTTGTCCAATCTCTGGACAACGGTTTGATCCAAATCTCCAACGCTCAAAGTGGCGGTCGGGTTGAGGTTCTGCAAGGAGAATTGGTGGTGGATCACGGCGTCACTCGCTTGACAGTATCGAGCGCGCATCTGGGTAACGACCCAGCGATGGTCGAGAGCCGCCGAATCTTTGAGATCCATGGCGATCGCATGAACTATTCGGTAGCGATGGCAACCACAACGACAGATAAGCCGGAGTTGCAGATTCACCTCATCGCCGTACTCCACCGAGAATCCCCTATTTAGATAGAGCGGTACACCGCAGCGAGTGCTTGAAAACTCGGCCAGAATGGGTTTGTCATGGACTTGATTTCGCCCTAGTTTCAAGCCCCCGAATCTGTGGTTCAAAGTGTTGAAGTAGGGGTGTCCCAGCGCTCGGCGGCGGGCGCAGTGCGCCGCTTTTTCTCGCAATTTTGGGTGCTCGAAGCGGGTGTTTTTCCCGGTTTTCCGTTCCTCGATATGCCGGGTGTGCTTATCGGTGCGGTGTTGTATCTGCGCGGGCTTGCAAACGTTACCTTACATTTCCCGGGAACATCCCTTGCACATTTGTGCGCTATGAATGCTGATATACGAGGCATCCAGAGACAGATAGGACGCGGTTGGCGTTTCCTGAGGTTGCTCTAGCAACAGCCAACTAAGACAAGAGTTAAGAAACCGGAGGACTCAATTGATGAAAAATAGTCGATCATTTTGTTGGGCGCTGCTCACAGCGGCTCTACTATTGGTCCCAACACTTACTTTTGCCCAGTCTGCGACTGGCTCCATTGAGGGTCGGGTGGTGGACGAAAACGGCGCCGCACTACCCGGTGTGACCGCCACAGCGACTTCGCCTACGATGCAGGGCCAGAAGGTCGTGGCGGCTGACGCCGACGGCCAGTTCCGACTGGTTGCTTTGCCTCCTGGTGCCTACCAGGTCACCTTTGCGCTCGACGGATTTCAGGACGTGGTGCAGGAGGACTTGAGAGTCGGGATTTCCAGCAAACTACCGCTGGCAGTGACCATGAACTCTTCGTTCACCGATACCGTAGTGGTTACCGGCTTGGACCGTGCACTGATCAACACCGCGAGCACCGAGTCTGGGGTCAACCTGTCTCAGGATTTTTTTCAGGATCTACCAACTGGCCGCAATTATGCGAGTGCAGCGCAGGTGGCTCCTGGAGCCCAGTCTGACGCTTCGGGCGCGACCTTCTACGGCTCGACCGGCGCAGAGAACGCGTATTACATCGATGGTGTTAACACCACCGGCGTGGAACTCGGCCAGCAGGGCAAACAACTCAACTTTGAGTTCATCCAAGAAGTACAGGTCAAGACCGCTGGATACGGCGCCGAATATGGTCGTAACACCGGTGGCATTATCAACGTGGTTACCAAGTCCGGTGGCAACGAGCTGACCGGTGACGTGTTTCTCTATAACAACGATGCGATTCAATCAGGCCTGTCTAACGAAGCCAATGGTGGCGAAATTGATGGCACTGCGGTGGACACAGGCTTTACCGATAGTGACTATGGTTTCGATATTGGTGGAGCCATCAGCAAGGACAAGCTGTGGTATTTCGCTGCCTACAATCGCGTCGACAATGACACTTTTAGTGAGTCGATTGAGAATTTTGCAGCGTTTATCCCCAACGCTCCTGGTCTTCGCGACGAGTTTGCCACCAACACCGAGCGCGACTTGGCCGCTGCTAAGTTGACCTGGAAGATCAACCCAACACATACCTTGTCAGGTTCTTTCTTTGACGACTCCTCGACCCAGTCAGGTCGGTTGGACGCTTTTGCCAATCGCTCTGATCTAGCGGCTCCGCGGACTCACTTCGAAGGTACTAATGAGACCGGTGCTCCCGATCTGGCGTTCAACTATGACGGAGTGCTGAGTGAGAGCGTGCTGATTTCAGGCCGTGTTTCCGATCATCAGGAAGAGTCTTTCTTTTCTGGCGACGGTTCTGAGCTTGCGGGCTTCATCGATAACACCGATCCGTTGGGTGACGGCACCACAACTTGGGGTTGGGCAGGAGCTCCGAATTCGTCTGGTTTTGGCTTCTTCCAGGATCAAAATTTTGGACGCGAGCAGATCCGAGCCGACCTAACTTGGTTCGTCAACGACTTCGGTGGTGATCATGAGTTGAAGTTCGGTGTTGAGACCGAGGAGATTTCGGTCGACAACGCCAATCGTAACTCCGGTGGACAGCGGATCTATCGCTTTGACTGTAGTGTCTCCCGCTGCCCCGATAATCCCGACGCGGACTACTACTACCGGCATCGCTATTTCGTGACCGACGACAGTGTCGATCCTTTGACCGCGACTCTGGCGGACATTAACGATCCGCTAACGGTAGATACCAAGGCCGAGGATGACGCATTCTTCATCCAGGATACCTGGAGAATCGCTGACAATCTGACGCTCAATTTGGGTGTTCGTCACGATACGCAAAGCCTTTTTAATGCCGATGGTGAAGTTCAGCAGGAGCTGGATGACGGAACCGCCCCACGCCTGGGCTTGATCTGGGATCCGTTGAAGAACGGCCGCTCTAAGGTTTATGCCCACTACGGCAAGTTCTACGAGACCATTCCGATGGACATCGTCATCCGTTCCTACGGTGGCGAGATCACTGTGTTTGCCTACAACTTCTCCGACAGCCCCGCCGACATCGCAGGTGATACCGCAGTGCGTCGTGCTTCGACTGCTCTTGGCGGTGGTTTTTCGCTGGTCGACCCGGATACCGAAAGCCAGCACATCGAAGAGATCGTCCTCGGTGGTGAGTACGAGATCAGCAAGGGCATGGCTGTTGGCGTCAAGTACATCAACCGTGACCTCAAGAACATCATGGAAGATGCTTTGACCGCGGGCGGTAACTACTTCATTGGCAACCCAGGTCGCGGCCTGATGACCGGTAACTTCGACATCGCTGGCGCCTTTGGCTACAACGATGTGTTGCATCCGGTTCCGGTTCCCACCCGCGAGTTCACCGGCTATGAAGTCACTCTGACCAAACGCCCGACCAAGAACTTCCAGTTCATTAGCTCGTTGCTCTTCTCTGAGCTCGAGGGTTCGTATGACGGATTGTTCCAGGCGTCCACCGGTCAGCTCGACCCAAACCTGAACTCGGCGTTCGACTACTTCGACTTCTCGGTCAACAACACCGGGAAACTTTCGAACGATCGTCCTTTCCAGGCCAAGTTCGACGGTACCTACAACTTCGAGAACGGCCTGACGGTTGGTGCATCCGCCTACTATCGTGATGGCACGCCGATTACCGCCATGGGTTACTCGGACGCGTACTCCAACTGGGAGTTCTATCTCTCAGAGAGGGGTGCCTTCGGTCGTTCCGACGCTGAATACGAAGTAGATCTCAGTTTCGCCTATCCATTCGCCTTGAACAATGGCTCGGAGGTTACCTTGATCGCTGAGGTGTTCAACGTGCTGGATCGTCAGGGTGAGCTCGGTCGGATCAACCGCTATACTGCCTCCAGTGAGGTTTATGTGGTGGTTGCTAACAGTGGTGCGGTGCTCCCTGCCATCACTCCCGGTGACGCGACTCGTCCGCCAACCAACGCGGCGTTCAATACGCCAGCCGACTGGCAGGACTTCCGTAACGTCCGCTTGGGTGTTCGGTTCAGCTTCTAGCTGATTCCGCTTAATAGCGAGTATGAAAGGGGGGCGAAAGCCCCCCTTTCTTTTTGGGATAGTGACAAAAGCCGTGGTCGTGTGTTGTAGTTATTGTGTGTCTTGGCGTGAAATTGAGGCCAACTGTCGCTGTCATAGCTAGCCCTTACAATATGTCTTGCTCAGCAGATTTCGAGAGTGTCGGGTAAGCTTTAGAGCACAATGAAGGAAGTTCCGGGCCTCGAAAGCAGGGGAGTGAGCATGGCAACGAAGAAGATATGTTTTGTGATCGCTCCAATCGGAGAAGTGGATTCCGATGTTCGTAAGCGATCAGATCAAGTGCTCAAGCACATAATACGTCCTGCAGTTGAACAGCGAGATTATAAGGCGTTGCGAGCGGATGAGATCTCTGAACCGGGCATGATCACGAGTCAGGTTATTCAACACGTTGTGGAAAACCCAATGGTAGTAGCAGATCTGACGGGGCGAAACCCGAATGTGTTCTATGAACTCGCCATTCGTCATGCACTCCGTAGCCCACTTGTTCAACTCATAGCCAAAGGAGAGCAGATCCCTTTCGATGTTGCTGGTACGAGAACTATCCATGTAGATCATCGCGATCTTGACAGTGTGGAGAATGCGAAGGACGAGATCGTAGCCCAGATCGATGCTCTGGCAAAGAATGCATCTGATGTGGAAACTCCGATATCTGTATCTCTGGATCTTCAGCGCCTTCGACAAAGTGAGAACCCCGAGCAGCGTTCCCTCGCTGATTTGGTGTCCGCTATTTCTGATCTGCGAACGGAGGTGTCGAAGATTGAGGCCCAAGTAAGTGATCCCGAGCGACTATTCCCTCCCGAGTACATACGCGCTTTCGCAAGATCGCAGAACCCGGCGCTGGGAGCTGGGATGGTGCTGGAAATGAGGGAAGCCATTAAGAAAATTAAGCGGAAGAAGGGTGCTCCAAACATTGATGACATAGAGCGGCTAGATCAAATGATCGACTATATTTCCAGATACGTGGCTATGGACAGAAAGTGGTGACAACATACTCGTTCCCAAGCATCAGCCACCGCACCGTGCGTCTAAGACTGGTCGTGTGACCGCCTATTTCAGCTTCTTTGAGCAGCCCGGCACCTTGACTCCACAGATCCTCGGATCATTCGGCCATAAGGTCGTTGCGCCCGACCATACGCTCTCGGCTGTGGTCCATCGGTGGCCAGATTGAGCTGAATCGGGTTCAGCCGATCGAGTGCCGGGGCAAAACGGGCGTCGTCGGCTTCGCAAGCTCTACCACAAAGAAAACAACAAGCCTCCAAACAGGCAAATCTCAGCAATACGCTGAACCAAGCCACGGTAGCGGTGCGGAAAGGACAGTAAGAGCATCGCAATACCAACCACCAGCCCGATTATTTGAAACGGTGCACCCTGCGACTCCGAAATTCTAAAGAGAGCCAGGGCTCCGCCGGCATATTCGATGGCACCTCCGAAATTGTGGACTGCCTGGCGCAGTGAGCCGGAGATAGGGGAGCAGGGGTCGCAAGGAAAGGCGGCAGCGATCAGATATCCCGCGGCGATGCAAGCAGCGAGGATCGCTTGGGGTCCATAGGAAACGCGGAGTTCGTAGGCTGCCAGCGCCAGCAGCAAGCCGATGGGAAGGAACACTCCGTACGCGGTCACCCGTTGAACCGACGAGCCGATCTCTCCGAGTTCACTGATGGTGTGTTGGATGTGCTTGTAGTGGAGCTTGCGTTTGCTGAGAAACACAATTCCCAGCGCCAAATACACCGAGGCGATCAGGATTAGGGCCCCCGGGGTCATGATTAACAGCTCGTTAGGATCACGATTGACTGCTGGCAGCGCTGTCGAACAAACCGCTCAATTCAGCTTCGTCCAGTAGCTTCGACACATGAGCCCACAGGTCCTCGGACCCCTCGGCCATTAGGTCGTTGCGCTCGACCACCCGTTCCCGGGTGATGCCATGGCGTTTCCAGCTATGACCTTCGGTGGCTAGGTTAAGCAGAATCGGGTTCAGCCGGTCGAGAGCGAGGGCGAAACGGGCGTCGGCAGTTTCGCGAGCTTCAAACTCATCCCACAGTGCGCGTAGTTCGCCGGCTTGATCGTCGGGCAGCAGAGAGAACAGGCGGTCGGCAGCCCGTTGCTCGCGCTCGGCTTTATCGTTGTGGCCGGCGTCGTCATAGCCGAAGGTATCGCCGGCATCGATCTCGACGATGTCGTGCACCAGTACCATCTTAAGGACTTTGAAGATGTCGGGCGGATGGTTGGCGTGCTCGGCCAAGACCATCGCCATCACCGCTAGGTGCCAAGAGTGCTCAGCAGTATTTTCTCTACGAGATTGATCGACCACAACCGTTTGCCGCAGCACGTTCTTGAGGCGGTCCATCTCCAGGATGAAGGCGATCTGCTGTTCTAAGCGAGAGGGCATGGGCGGATGCTAGCAAGGTCCTGCCGGTGGCAGTAAAGACGGCGGCAGTAGATGAAGGTCCAGCCTGACGGCTCCTCGACGATTCTCGGCGCTGTTGTCATGCTCTGCACTGCTCGCGACAGCAGTCGATCGATCCCGTCTACAGGCGCAGAAATAGCATGATTTGCCTTACAATTGGGCTCTGGCTGGTGCATCTCTGACTGGTGCAGTGTGCCACCTCAAATTCCAGCAAACCGGGAGAAACCGATGAAGAATTCGATGACCATACTTGGCCTTGCCACAATTGCCCTTGCCGCAGCCTGTGCAGCCCCTGCCCCGATTGACCTGTTGGCCGTCGCTGACTCGGCATCTGAGGCGATTGACACGGAGGCAATGCGCGGGCATATCGCAGAGTTGTCGTCGGATGCATACCAGGGTCGTAGTCCAGGCAGCGAAGGCGATCAGATGACCCAGGAGTACTTGATTGAGCAGATGCAGGCGCTGGGCTTGGAACCGGGTGGCGCTGGCGGAACCTGGCTGCAGGAGTTTGACGTCGTGGGTATTACCTCGGCAGTCCCGGAGACCTGGACGATTCGTGGCGACGACGGCGAGCTAGCGCTCAAGTTTTGGGATGACACGGTGCTGGTTGGCGGCTTGCAGGAGGAATCTGTTGCCATTGAAGAAGCTGAGTTGGTGTTTGTTGGCTATGGAATCCAAGCTCCCGAATATGGTTGGGACGATTTCAAGGATGTCGACATGACCGGCAAAGTCGCGGTGTTCATGAACAATGACCCGGAATGGGACGAAGAACTGTTCGGCGGCGAGACCAGACTGTATTACGGACGCTGGAGTTACAAGTACGAACAAGCGGCGGCTGTAGGAGCTGCTGGAGCCATCATCATCCACACTACACCCTCGGCCGGGTATCCGTATCAGGTGGTGCAGGGTGGCTGGACTGGCGAACAGTTTGAATTGCCGACCACCGGCGAGGCGCGGGTGCCGGTCAAAGGCTGGGTGACGGAGGACGCCGCACGCGAGCTATTTACCTTCGCTGGGATGGACCTCGACCAGCTGGTCGAGTCGGCGCGCAGCATCGATTTCGAGCCAGTGTCGCTGGGAGTTAAGACCTCGGTCGCGATCACCAATGCGGTCCGCACGGTGCAAACCGCCAACGTCCTGGGGCTGTTGCCGGGTCGCGATGAAGCATTGGCGGCCAAGCAAGTAGTGTTCACCGCCCATCACGATCACTTGGGGGTCGGCGAACCCAATGACACCGGTGACACGATCTTCAATGGCGCGTTGGACAACGCCAGCGGCACAGCCGCTGTGCTGGCGATGGCCAAGGCCTTCATCGCGCTTCCCGAGGCGCCACGACGTTCGATCTTGTTTGCCTTTGTCGCGGCAGAGGAGCAAGGGTTGCTGGGGTCGCAATTCCTAGCGCAGAATCCACCGATCCCCACCGGCAGGATGACCGCCAACTTAAATTTTGACGGCGCCAACATCTGGGGCCGTACTTCCGACATCACCTACATCGGTTACGGCAAGACCTCGCTCGATGCGGTGGTCGAACGCCACGCGGAGGCCCAGGGGCGGACGGTCAAGCCGGATCAGTTTGCCGACAAGGGATATTTCTACCGCTCCGATCAATTCAGCTTCGCCAAAGTTGGCGTTCCGGCGCTCTACCTCGACCCCGGAACCGAGTACATCGGTCAACCGGAGGGATACGGCAAAGAGGTGGTCGACGCCTGGATCGAGACCCACTACCACCAGCCCAGTGATGAGCTGGTCGACGATTGGGTATTCGACGGCATGATCGAAGACGCGCGGTTGGGTTTCTTGATTGGGCTCGATATCGCCGAGGCGGATGAAGATCCGACCTGGAATGCTGGGGATGAATTTGAAGCTGCCCGGTTGACAGCCTTGGCGGCACTGGCTTCTGATTAACGGGTTTCTGAACGATCGGTCTCCGAATAGAGGGGCTTCCGAATAGTTGGTTTCTGACTAGCGGCTTCTGACTCAGCAGGAGAGGGGGTTGCCCCCTTCATCTGGCTCTTGATTGGCCAGTGGTATGCGCACAAACGGAGCCCCAGAACGTATCGCCAGGTTTTCCCAAGAGATAATTTACGAGTGACGGATCACCCCTGGACCATCTTCCACAACCCGCGCTGCTCCAAGAGTCGTGCGGCGCTGTCGATGATCGAGCAAAGCGGGGAAGCGATTCGGGTGGTCGACTACCTCAAGCATCCGCCGACCAAGGCTGAGTTGGAGCAAGTCCTGGCATTGCTGGGGATGGAGCCGAACCAGATCGTGCGTCGGGGAGAAGCTGTATTTGGTGAATTGGGTCTTGCCGACCGCGACCTCGACCGAGAGCAATGGCTCGAGATCTTACTTGAACATCCCAAATTGATCGAGCGACCGATCGTGATTCGCGGCCAGCGTGCGGTGATTGGACGCCCGACAGAGCGTGTCCGTGAGTTATTGTGAGACAGGATTTTGTTTGTGTCGTCCAACTTACGCCGGAGGAAGTCGATGAAGAACTCTATGATCGTCCGTTTTCTTGTCTTCACGCTGGGCCTTTTGGGCGCCATCTCTTCCGTTGCTCAGACCGGTTCGGTGTCGGGTACGGTGGTTGGTCAACGGCAGAATCAGGGGCAGCACGAACTCCTGCTGTGGGCGCCGGGCGTCGACGATTCTGCCATCGGCAGTTCTGCCGTCACCAGGGTCCGTATCGACCTTCCCAAGAAAGCTGCCAAGGCCGCCAGCGCCGGTGAATTACCCGAGGGATGGTCAATGGCCAAAGAAGGTGGGTCGTTGATTTTTCGCGGCCCTGCGTTGGCCAGTAAAGACTTGGCTCTTCGGGTCACTTTGGATCAGCCACTGAACAAATCTGCCGTCGAGGTCGAGGTCGAGGTGGGCAACGGGGAGGAAGTCAACAAGGGCGAGGTCTCGGTCAAGACTTACCCTGATCTTGCAGCCCCGGAGGACCCCACCGAGTGGGTCCATCTGCCGCCGGTGGTTTCGCCGGATGGTCCGATTGGGTTTACTGCGGAGCCGCCGAGCGGAAAGGAATTGCCACCCGGAAACTGGACCATCGGCGATGACCTCGCCGAGGCGGACCTGGAGGCTGGGGGTTGGAAATATTCCGTTGGCCTGAACTACAAGTGGGAACCGGGTTTCGGGCTCGATATTGAGTATACCGATGCCTGGGGTGAATCATTAGCCTACGGAGAATTGGACGATGTCACCGCTGTGGCGAGTCTCGACCTCAACGAGGTTCCACAGATCACTGATTGCAGTCCGAAGACTCTGAGCGGCGGGATAATCTGCGTCTGCGGTAACTTTCCGACCTGGGAGAGCCGCACGCAACTGACGATCAATGGCAAGCCGTTGGGCTACCCACTGTCGTCTTCTCGGTGGGTTTTGACCTTTCGTCTCCCCGAAGTTCCGCCTGGGGAGTTCGTTGTCGCAGGTCCAGAGTCGGCTGGCTATCCGAGCGGCAGTTCCGCGACCGGAGTGCACATCAAGGTCAATGGCTCGATCAACCAGGAAAACCTGCTCAAGGGTGAGTCGACGCCGTTGCGTTTGTGGTTGGAAGGAACCAACGAGCCGATGCAGCTACGATTGTGGAATGAGAGCGCAGGAATCAGCCTGGATGGTGGCGAGGATCAGGTCGTCACCACCAGCGGTGGAACCCCGAACGAAGTGGTACGAATTGTTCACGCGCAGTCTCCCGGAGAATTCGTTATCCAATATGAGATTACCGAAGGTGGATGTCCGTGTGCCGAGGTGATTGCGACCCAAGCGCTGGAGAATCTACAAGGCGGTTCTGAAGCCGTGGTATCCGATTCGGGTTTGTCGAACACCACTTCGAGTTCGAGCTGTACCGAGGTCTCAGTCGACTGTGAAAAGCTGAAGAGGATTGCCGAACAAGCCGGACGAAAAGCTTGGTCGCTCCGTGCGGAATTGGATCGCTTGAAAGCTGATCAGAGCTGGACCGATTGGGAACAGGATTGGATTCGCGAGTCGAATGAACGAGCAGATGCCTACACTCAGAAACGGCGTGAACAAGCTGCTGCCTGGCGTGAACTAGCGCAAGCTTCACGTGACTCCGCCAAGGTGAACCGGCGGCGTGCCAAGGACCTCCCAGGGTGGGGCTGGGAGAAAGATGCTGAATACGACGAAGCTGAAGTGATTCGGCGCGAGGCCTACGCTCAAGCGATTGAAGATGAAATCGGCGTGGTCGAAGAGGAGATCGAGGGGCGTGAGGACCGCTCCGAGGAGATCGACGAACAACTGCAAGATGCGCAGACCGCTGCCGACAATGCTGAAGTAGAAGCTGAGAAAGCGAGGGCGGCGTACGACGCATGCGTTGAGCAGGCGCGCGGCACCTGTCCTGAGGTCATCAAGGGTGAGATTCTCTACGCTGGTCCGGTTTCGGTATCGGACGGTGATGGAGAAGATCCTCGCGATGTCGACCCTGGAAATCCGGAACACAAGGTTTGCGGTCCCGACGTCACAGCTCCGCTGCTGAAAGTCCTGGATGGCATGGTCAGGGATTTCGATGCTGCGGACAGCGATACTCAAGCCAAGGCCTGTGAGAATTTGGTGACTCTGGAGCGTGATCCCGATGGCAATATGATCGCCGAGTATGCCTGGGACATCTTCGGCTTGGATCCGGGTATCTCAGGTGAGTGGTACCAGGGGATCTCTGATCTGTGTGCGCATCCGGAGCCGCCATGTGCCCCAACTGTTGAATTTCTTGGCGAATGTATCCACAGTCAGGTACTGAATTACATTCAATGGGGAGCGATGAACGCTCTTTGTGATCATCAAACCAGTGCCGACTTCATGCACTGGGCGCGAGCTACTGCAGGTGGTCTCAGTGACTTCGAGTGGAAGGCAGCGCATTACGACACCCAGTTGGAAATGGTGAAGGCAGGTCAGAGCTATGTGGATCTGCTGCGTAGCCAAGCCGCGGACGGCGACCACGCGGTGGATCCTGGGTACTACACCACAGACAAGTTGAAAGAAATGCGCCAGGATGTTTTGGGCGATCTACTAGGGGACTCGATTGGCGACAGCGATACCTGGGGAACCCGCGCGGCAGCTCAATGCGCCACGATTTGCCGTCTGACATCAGAACAAGCAGCCGAAGTGGACGACATGCTGTGGGGGTTCCGTTGGGTTGGTTTGTCTCGTGAGTCACCCGAGCATAGCGGTCGTACGCCGAATGTGCGAAAAGATAGCGACAACGTTTCGAATCCGTTGGATCGTTAGTTGACCATGGCCGTCCTGCTATTGGACTGGCCGCTACTCAGTACCGAATAGTCGATCTCCGGCGTCTCCGAGACCCGGTAGGATGTATCCCTGATCGTTGAGGCGGTCATCCAAGACGGCGGTGTACACTGGGACGGCGGGGTGGTGCTGCTGGAGCGCGGCGACACCCTCCGGCGCTGCGAGCAGGAATAGAGCTCGGATATCGCGGCAACCAGATTTTTCTAATTGTTCGATCGCGCTCCGAGCACTGCCCCCTGTGGCTAGCATTGGATCGACCACTAACGCCGGTCGACGGGCTATATCGGCCACCAATCCATCGTAGTAGGGAACCGGCTGTAGCGTCTCTTCATCGCGGTACATACCAATAACCGATACCGGCGCGGACGGCAGAAGACGCAAGACCCCGTCGATCATTCCCAGGCCGGCGCGCAGAATCGGTACCACCGTAGGGACTGGGTCGATACGCGGAACGGTGGCACGCCCTGACCAGATCTCAACCTCAGCATCGACGGTTCCCAAGTCCCGCGTCGCTTCATAGGTAAGCAGAGCTGCCAACTCCGACGCCAAGTGACGAAATAGTGCCGACCCGGTGGTCCGGTCGCGGAGGCTACCGACCATCGCCCGCGCGACCGGGTGGTCGAGTACGTAGGGTTCGGTGGTGATTGATGAAGGCGATTCGGGGTTACTCATGATGCGTCCTCTGGCGGAATCCTACCGCCATCTAGGTACGCGGGATCCCCAAGAGGACACTCAACCCATCAAGACTGTCCTGGGCGATGAGATCCTTCGACTCCTTCGCTCCGCTCCGGTCGCTCAGGATGACCGGGGAGGGGCGGTGTGAGTTGGTCTATTTTTGCGAGACAGAGGATGGGGTTTCCTTCCGCTTTTGTCATCCCGGCGCGGGGTGGGTGGGGAGCCGGGATCTGGTGGCGGTCGAGGTATTGCATCGTGGGGCTCTAGCGCTGGTAGATCCCGACCTCCGAACCCTCGCCCTACGGGGATGACGGTTACGAGATGGCGAAAATCCTCGACTCCCGAAGCCCCAACCCTACGGGGATTACGAAAACGGAATCGCTGGCTGCGGCTATCGAACCAAACAGCTTCGCCACCTGCTCCATTACGAGGAGGGTGTTTACGGAGGATCGGACTACAGAGCCTCGCCGTCGACGTCCGAATGGGTGATTTCGAATTTGCTCTCCAAGGTGTCTCCAACTCCGGCGTCGCCGACCACCACCCACACCATCTGTGCTGGATCGGTCCAGGGTTCGATGGCGTCGGCGACGTCGGCAAGGGTGGTTTGGCGCAGGGATTCAATATAGCGGTCGAGCGTCGATACCGGCAGGTCGTAGGTGAGCAAGTCACTCATGACGTGGGTGGCACCTCCTAAGGTCTCCCAGGTGGCGGGTAGTGACAGCAATAGGTTGCTGCGGGTGCGCTCCAGTTCGCGCTGGTCAACAGGACGGGCACCGCGAATCTCGGACAACTCGCGCTTGAGTTCCAAAATCGCATCCAGGGCGTGTTCTCGGTCGACTTCGGTATAGACCAAGAAGGGGCGCAGCCCACGCGTTTGGACGATGGTCGAGTGGGCTCCATAGGTCCAAGCTTTGTCTTCGCGCAGGTTGGTGTTGATCCGGGAAGTGAAGGAACCGCCGAAGGTGGAGTTGAAGATCTCCAAGGGTGCAGTTCGCTCGGGGTCGATGGCAGGTGCCAGAATCCCACCGAAGATCAGCGCCTGTTCGGATCCGGGGCGTTCGACGAAGGTGATACCCGGCGACGGACTGGCCGACGCGTCAACCTCAGGCGGCGCCACCGCGCCGGCGGGCCAGGAGTCGAGCATAGCCTGGAGACGGGTGCTGATGTCCTCGACATCGATCGATCCGGCCACTGCGATCTTGGCTTGAGAGCCGAGATACCACTGGTCCCGATGTTCTTCGAGTCGTCGCCGAGTGATTTTTTCCAGATCTGCCTCGGTGCCGCTGCCGGTAAAGGGGATGGCATAAGGATGACCCGAGCCAAACAGAATCTTGGGCAATAGCCTTTGAGCCAGATGTCCGGGCGTCGCTTGCTCTTGAGCGATATCGGCGCGCAGCTCTTCGCGCAGACGATCGACGCCTTTCTGGGGGAAGGTTGCTTGCGCAACTAACTCGGAAGCGAGATCCAAGGTTGGTTGAAGCTTGTCTTCCAACGCAGTGATCGAGAGCGTGGTGCCGTCCAAGTGGGCACCGATCGAAAGCCGGGCTCCGAGCGAGCGGACTCGATCGCTGATGGCGAAGGCATCCTTGTTTTGGGTGCCCTCAGCCAGGGCACTGGCGGTCATGCTGGCGGTCCCAGGAATAGAACTGAGGTCGGAGGCAAAGCCACCGGGCAAAGTGATGGCTATTTGCACCAAGGGTAAGTCGGGGCGGTGGATGTGGAGCAGTTGAGCGCCATTGTCCAAGGTCCGTTGCTCGATGGCTGGACGAGTCGTGGGCTGCGGCTCAGCCAGAAGGGGATGTTGTGAGCGGTCGATCTCGGCTGCGCCCTCTCTTTCGATCGGCGCTGTCTCGATTGATGTGGTTTTGGTTTTGAACGGCACGGTATCCAGCCGCAGCACTCCGCGCAATGACCCTTGCTCGACCAACCACTGAGTGATCCCTTGATGGAGATCTTCTGTGGTCAAGGCCATGCCCTGAGCCATTTGTTCCAGGACGATGTCCGGTTGGCCAAAGAATGCCTGTCCCGAGGCCAGGGTATTGGCCTTGCCGGATAGGCCACCGACTCGCTGCATCCGACTGAGCATCTGGGAGCGAACTTGAGTTTGGGTTCGCTCAAGTTGATCGGCGCCGAGGCCGTTGTTGGCAGCGGCTACCAATTCTTCCTCGATCGCGCGATAAACCTGGTCCAGTTCCACTCCCGGCCGGGCATCAGCTTGGACGACGAAGTTGGAGCCGATTACGCCTGGTCGCAGCGAAGCATGGATGTCAGTAACCAACTGATCCTGGTGTACCAGGCGACGAAACAATACTGAGGAGCGTCCCGATGCCAGGACGCTGGCGCTATAACTCAAGGCTGAAAAATCTGGATCAGTGATCGCCGGAATGTTCCATAGGCAGGTTAACTTGGCCTGCGGAACGCGCTCTTGCATGCGCATCGATCTCGACTCGCTGCGCTCGGCGGTCCAGGTGCCCGGCGCCACGATCGGCTGACCAGGGTCTATTGATCCGAAATACCTTTCGACTCGTTCCAGAGCGTCATCGAAGTCGATGTCTCCTGCCAGCGAGAGAACTGCGTTGGTTGGTCCGTAGTAGGTCTGGAACCAATTGCGAGCGTCGTCCATCGAGACGCCTTCGACATCGGCTTCGTGCCCGATCACCGGCCACGAGTAAGGGTGGCCGACCGGATAGGTAGACTCGGCGATGACTTTCCACAGCTTGCCGTAGGGTTGGTTGTATCCTTGGCGCATTTCGTTGAGCACTACCGAGCGTTGTTCTTCGAGTTTTTCCTCGGTGAAGGCTTCGAGGAAATAACCCATTCGGTCGGACTCTAACCACAGAGCCAGGTCCAAGGCGTGGATCGGGACGGTTTGGAAGTAGTTGGTGCGGTCGCGACTGGTGGTGCCATTGATTTGGGTTGCGCCGACGTCCTCCAGCGGGGCGAAATACTCGCCGTCATGGTGCAGGCTGCCTTCGAACATCAAGTGTTCAAACAGATGCGCCAGCCCGGTCTTACCGGGTCGTTCGTTTTTGGAGCCAACCAGGTACCAAACGTTAACCGCGACGTGCGGCACCTTACGGTCTTGGTGCAGAATCACCGTCAAGCCGTTGTCCAGAACCGTGCGTTGATAGGAAAGAGAATGGGAGTCCATGAAGTTACTTCTTAATGCCCGAGAGCCGGGCGGTCTAGAATTGAGCGATGAACGACGATTCGGCGGAATTTCTTAAGTTGCCTGAAGGTGGACTCGACCCCACCATCTTCGACTGCATTTTAAGCGGCGACATTCCCAGTCACCAAGTCTACGAAGACGAGCAAGTGCTCGCATTCTTGGATATCTCGCCGCTGTCGCGCGGGCATACCCTGGTGATTCCCAAGCAGAGGGCTCGCTACCTACACGAACTGAATGAACAATCGGCGGCTGCAGTGGGACGGGTGCTGCCACGAATTGCTCGCGCGGTGTGTCGGGTCACTGGCGCTAGCGCCTACAACTTGCTGCAAAACAACGGACCCGGCGCGCACCAAGCGGTCTTCTATGTCCACTTTCACATCATCCCCAAGATCGGCGAGAGCGGCCTTGGGGTCGGTTGGCGGCCAGGGGCGCTGTCGACGCCAGAAGGGGAAACCTTGAGCCAACAGATCCGAGAGGTGATAGGGATAGACGCGTGAAGGCGTGGCGAATTCATCAATTTGGTTTGAACAACCTGAAATGGGAGACGGTGGAGACTCCGAGGCCGCGACCTGGAGAGGTGCGAATCGAGCTCGCCACCCAGTCGATCAACTACCGCGACTTAATGATGATCGAGGGCCGCTACAACCCCAAACAACCGCTGCCGTTGATTCCAGGGTCGGACGGGGTCGGCACGGTGGTTGAGGTTGGTTCTCACGCTGAGGATGCGTTACTCGGTCAACGAGTTTTGGGCCTCTTTTTTCCTGGATGGAGGTCCGGACCACCGGTTTATGAGGTGGTGCGGCGCAGCCTCGGAGGACCCTTGCCGGGAACCTTTGCCGAGTCGATCGTATTGCCGGCTGAAGGCGTACTATCGTTGCCAGAATACTTGACCGACGCAGAGGCAGCGACCTTGCCTTGCGCTGGATTGACTGCATGGAGTGCGGTGGTCGGCTTGGGCGGTATTAGAGCTGGCGACAAGGTCTTGATCGAGGGAACAGGCGGGGTGTCGATTTTTGCTTTACAGTTCGCCAAGCTTCAAGGAGCAGAGGTTTTCGTTATCTCTTCCAGCGATCAGAAGCTGGAGAGGGCGGTCGAGCTGGGCGCTGATGCCACCGTTAACTATCGAAGCAACCCGAATTGGGGCAAAGCGGCGCGAGAGTGGGCTGGGGATGGCGTCGATTTGGTGGTCGACGTGGGTGGTGCAGAAACCCTGGCGCAAGCACTGGCGGCGGTCAAGATGGGTGGCTCCGTTGCCATCATCGGAGTCTTGTCCGGCGCGGTGTCCCAGTTTTCAGTGGTGCCGGTGCTGATGGCGCAGGTTCGATTACAGGGCGTGATCGTCGGCCATCGTCAGGGTGCCGAAGAAATGGTGGCTACGATGGCAGAGAAACAACTACGCCCGGTGGTCGATCGAACCTTCGCATTGCCAGAATTACCCCAGGCCTTGGGGTGTTTGGCCAGTGGTCAGCATTTTGGCAAGGTGACACTAGCTCAGCGTGAGAGCTGAGCTAGTGTCATCCTGGCGGGGGTGAGAGCGGGGGCCGGGATCTGGTGGCAGTCGCAGTTTTACCGCCTGTCGCTGACGTTGGTGAAGATCCCCGCCCCCCCCAAGACCCCCGCGCTACGGGGATGACGTGATGATGAGATTCCTCGTCATCCCGGCCTCCACCACGTCATTCCGGCGAGGGAGTGGGTGGGGAGCTGGAATCTGGTGGCAGCGGGGGATGATAGGTCTGGAACGGAGGCTAGATTTCGTCGGGTCGTAGCAAAGCCAACAAATGACCGATCTCCGGCACAATCAAGCGATTCATCGCTAACTCCACAGCATTGGGAGATCCGGGTAGTAGAAAGATGGCCGTTCGATCGGCCACTCCAGCACAGGCGCGGCTGAGCATGGCCGCGCTGCCGATTTGTTCAAAGGAGAGGTTGCGGAACAGCTCTCCGAATCCCGGAAGGTCGTGATTCCACAGCGGTCGAACTGCTTCGACGGTCTGGTCGCGAGTTGCGACCCCGGTGCCTCCGGTGCAAATAATCAGGTCGATTTCTGCACTGTCCAACCAGGCCCCGATGGGGCGACGAATCAAGCCGATGTCGTCGGCGACCAATGCTCGTTGGTCGACTTGGTGCGCCACGGCAGTGAGCTTTTGTTGGATCAGGTCACCACTGGGGTCGCTGTCGAGATCGCGGCTGTCTGAGACTGTGAGCACGGCACAGCGAGCCTGAACAACACGGCCCTGATCACGATGTATTTTGGCTGGGGACTCCATACCGTTAGGCTAACCCACGATGCGCACCCGGAGACTTCTTTTTTCCTGTTTTTTTGTAGCTGTGGTCGTGGCCTCCGGGCCCCCGATGGGTGCCCAAGATTGGTCTTGGCAACAGGTCGCACTGGGAGTGGTTGCCGCACTTCAGCCCGACCAAGAGCGCTTTGATGACGCCAACGTGGTGTTCATCGATTGGGGTGAGAACGGGCTGATCATGGTTGACGCGCCCGCCAAGACGGAGCGGCTTGATCAGCTGCTGGATCAACTGGCGGAGAGGACTTCTCGTCGGGTTGGTTGGATTATCAACACCCATTGGCACAGCGACCACACGCAAGGAAACGCTCAGATCCGTGCCCGACTCGGTGAAGATGTGGTCATCGTAGGGGCAGAGACCTTGCGCCAAGATGTGCCGGATCGAGCGGCCAAGTTTGTTGCGGATCGGATTGCTCGGCTTGAGGCAATTCTTCCCGTTGCGATCGAACAGTTGGCTCTCGGTCGAGACCAAGAGGGCAACGTACTGGATACAAAAGAACTTCAAGTGCAACGGCAGGGGATTGAGAGGGCACAGATTTGGCTGGAGAGCAACCGCAGTGTTCAGTTCATTGTCCCAGAAATTGGGATTGGGGACAGATTGGTGCTGCACGACGGCGAGCAGCGCATCGAACTGATCTCCTTTCGGGCACACACCCGCGGTGACCTAGTGGTTCATCTGCCCAACGAGGGGGTGTTGATCACTGGCGATGTGGCGGACGACCTACCTTACGTTGGGCACGGTTTTCCCAGCAGTTGGGTTGAAGCTCTGGATGAGATGGCAACTCTCGAGCCCAGCTATGTCATTCCCGGTCATGGCCCAGTTTTTGAAGGGGTCGATCAAATTCGGTTGATACGGGAGTTTATCGGGGATTTGTTGGTGCAAGTGGATGCTGCTATCCAGAAACAGGGTGATGCTGAGCTTGATTTGGAGTTGCTGGCTCAGGGGCTCGATTTGGTTTCCTGGAGAGAATCCTTGGCCCGCGACCCGGTGGGCGAAAAATTCTTTGACGGAGTTTTGGCGGAGGCAATTGCGCGGGTGGTAGAAGACTTGAACGGAGAGCTGGCGGTCGGGGTAACTCTGGGAACGGAGGAATGGAGATGAAAGTCGCCCTTATCAAGCCACCGACTGGAGGCATTCTGGGCCTCGAGATGCTGACCTTTGTTGAGCCTCTGGGGTTGATCTGTATCGCGTCGTGTTTGGAGCGGGATGGTCATCAGTGTCTGGTTGCCGATCTGAGGCTGGATGGTGCACAGCTTGGGCTGGAGAAGTGTGCGCGCTTCGCGCCCGACGTGGTGGGGATTCAGTGCAACTTCACTACCGAGCGCAATCGCGCGATGTGGGTAGTGGAGGCGATCAGGCAGCGGCTGCCGCAGGCGCTCATTGTCATGGGTGGCCATGACGCCTCTCGTGACCCGCAGTGGTTCCAGCATCATGCGATCGATGTTGTTGCGGTAGGCGACGGCGAAGAAGTGATGCCCGCTTTAGTGCGGGCGTTGGCAGCAGGTCATCACCTGGCTGAGGTTCCAGGCCTGGTGATCAACCAAGGCGACGATCAGGTTGCGACCGGCGCGTTCACGCGCCGCGAAGATCTGGGCACCTTACCGTTGCCAGCTCGCCATCTGATTGACCACTACGCTGACAGTTACTACATCAACTTTCGCAAACCGTTGGCGTTGCTGGAGACGGCCCGGGGCTGTCCATTCAAGTGCAATTTTTGTTCGGTGTGGAAATTCCACGAGAGTACGTTTCGTGAAAAGAGCGCCGACCGCGTGGTCGAAGAGCTAAGACAGATTCGGGCTCCCAACGTTTTTATCACCGATGATATTTTTTGGATGGATGTGCGTCGCGGTGAAGAGTTGGCGGAGAAGATCAAGAAGTCCGGCATTCGCAAGTACTTCACCGTCCAAACACGTACCGACATTATCTGCAAGTTCCCGCATCTGATCGAACAGTGGAAGGAATGCGGCGACTTGGCGATTTTTCTCGGGTTGGAAGCGGTTACTGACGAGGGCTTAGAAGCGGTCAACAAAAACAATACTCAGGCGAACAATGAGCGAGCGATTGAGATTCTCAAGGAGTTAGAGGTCGGGTTTACTCCCAATTTCATCGTTGACCCATCCTGGGAGCGCGAAGATTTTGTTCGGTTGAAAGACTGGATCGACAAGGTCGGCGCGTACAACAGCGGTTTTTCGATATTGACGCCATTACCGGGAACCGATCTGTGGAACAGTGCCAAAGCCAACGTCAATATTGATGATTGGGAAATGTACGACATCGTGCATTCGGTGTTGCCGACCACGTTGCCACTGGAAGAGTTCTATTACGAGTACTCCGGTTTGTGGCGCCACGTCCTGGACCTGCGCTATCGCACTCGGGGCCGCTTGCGAACCCGGATGCAGATGGTGGGTGGTCTGGTCACCGGGCAGGTTTCTCTGGCGGCTCTACGCAAGGGGATGAACTTAGCCAAAGTGTTTTCCAAGCCCGAGACGTTTTTGCAAGCTCACGGGTTGAATTAGGCTCGCATCCACCGAAATGAAACTTGATGGCGCAGTTGTGTTGGTCACCGGAGCCGGTCACCGTCTTGGGCGTGCGATCGCGTTGGGGTTGGCCAAGCGCGGTGCGTCAATCATTGTTCACTACGGCTCGTCCGAGCGGCAAGCCGAACAGACCGCGCAGAAGGTGCGCGATCTAGGGTCTGAAGCCTGGGTTGTCCAAGCTGATCTATCCAGCGCGGACGCCGGCGAGAGGTTGTATCAATCGATGGGCTCAGGCGCTGGTCGACTGGACGCGGTGGTCCATAGTGCCGCCAGTTTTCGCCATGGCTCGATAGAACAGGTCGATGCCGATATCTGGGACAGGATTCTTTCGGTCAACTTGAGAGCGCCCTATCTGGTGACTCGAGCACTGCTGCCGGCGTTGCGCAGGGGTGCAGAGGATGGTGCATCGGCAACGGTGGTTCATGTCTGCGACTTGTCTGGGGTTCATCCTTGGGATGGCTATTCGGTGCATGGAGTGAGCAAGGCTGGGCTGCTGCATTTGACCAAGACCTTGGCGCGCGAATTGGCGCCGGAAGTGCGGGTGAACGCGGTCATCCCCGGAGCGATCCTCCCCGCACCCGGGGTCGATGTTGAGTCGGAGCAGTGGCAGCATTGGGGTGAGCGGTTACCCTTGCAACGCACCGGTGCACCGGAAGACGTGGTGTCGACTATCGCCTTCCTGATGGAGAGCGGTTTCATCACTGGTGCTGCGATTTCGGTGGACGGCGGCGAAAATCTTTTGGGAATCGGCGCTCGGCGCGCGCCCGAAGACCAGGCTCCAACCGATGGCTAGAGGGAAATTGATGCAAGACCAAATCCTGATTCGAGACCTTCTGGTGCGAACGATTATTGGCATCAACGACTGGGAGCGAGAGAACCGCCAGGACGTCTTGCTCAATTTGCGACTGACCTTTGATACCCGAGCCGCGGCGGCTAGCGACGATGTGGCGCAGACCCTCAACTACCGCACATTGACCAAGCGCATCTTGCAGCTGGCTGAGGAGTCCTCCTATTTTCTGGTTGAGAAGCTGGCGGCGGAGATTGCCCGTATCGCGATCCAGGAATTTCACGCCGAGCGAGCCAAGGTACGGGTGGAGAAGCCGGGTGCTCTGCGCTACGCCCGTTCCGTTGGCGTCGAGATCGAACGCAGCGCGGCGGATTTCTAATCGTGGAAACGACCCAAGTTCTGGTCTTGTTTGGCTCCAATTTGGAGCCGGAGAAAAATTCCCGTGCGGCTGTCGAGTCGCTGTCCGAACGTTTATCGGATCTTCGATTCTCGGCGGCGTATCGATCCGCGGCGGTGGGCTGCACTGACGCGCCGCTGTTTATCAATTGGGTCGCGGTAGGGAACACCGGCCTGGGTCCTTTTGAGTTTAAGTTCGACGTACTGCGATCGATCGAATCCGATTTGGGTAGAACCCGTTGCGCCAATGTCAACGCCCCGCGGACGGTCGACTTGGACCTACTGATCTATGGTGAGGTCTCGGTTCACAACCTAAACGCGGGGCTTGCCATTCCAGACCGCAGTTTCCTAAAGAATGCGTTTTCGGTGATTCCAGCGTCTGAGCTATGCCCAGATTTGATTGTTGCGGGATGCGATCGATCGCTGTCGGAGTTGGCGAGTTTGCTGGCGCCAGATCCACCTTTGGAATGTCTCGGCTCGGTAGCAAGTCTCGCAGACTGAGAGCTTCACTGTGTTATGATTCCCTTTGTGAAGAAAGTGCTTAGCACTCCCCTAGATGACATCGGCCGCGCGTCCTGCGTTGTCGTTTGACCTTGTCCACCCGCGTCTCTCAGTTACTCGTGATCCGTTGATGGGCATAGGAGATATAAACCATTAGTAGACGCCCCCCTTTTCGCAGTCCCTCAGTGCAGGGACCGCGTATGAACCACCGTATTCGAAAGAGTCCAGTACGCTTGATTGGCGCTGCTGGTGAGCAAGTTGGCGTGGTCCCGGTGGACCAAGCCCTGCAGATGGCCAAAGATATCGGCCTCGACCTAGTCGAGGTTGGACCTGAAGCCAATCCCCCCGTAGTCAAGATCCTTGATTGGGGAAAACTCAAGTACGAGCGCGAAAAGCAAGCTCGGGAAGCCCGGAAAAAGACTCACACGGTTGATGTCAAGCAGGTCAAATATCGACCCAGCATCGACAAGCACGACTTTGATATCAAGACTAAGCGTGCGCGCCGATTCTTGGAGCAAGGCAAAAAGGTCAAAGTGACGATCTTTTTCCTCTATCGCCAGTTGCGGCGCCCGGAATTGGGTGAGGACATTCTGGATCGAGTGACCGAGAGCTTGGCTGACGTGGCCGATGTCGAAACCCGCGGTCGACTGGAATCACGCCAAATGGTGATGATTCTCGGCCCCAAGAAAATACCGACTTAGCGGTAGCCCTATCTACAAGTGGCAACGATTGCGGGTTAACCGCCTCGACCGAGATAGACCCTCGGTTCGAGGTCGGGGTCTGCGACTTCGACTGTGATCTGGCGCAAGCGATCTAGATCCCAGTCAGCCGGAGCACTGACCGACGCCACATAGCGGTGTTGTCGCAGGTGATCGACTACCACCGACATTGCGGCCTGTTGCGACGTCGAAGACGAAGCCATGAAGGCTCGGCCTCCGGTTTGCTCGACAAATTTGCGCAAATTCATCGCGCGAATCCGATCGATCCCGGCTCGGGGGTGGCCGCTGTTGACCAAGAAAACCGGAACCCCTGCGGCCCAGGCGATAGCGGCGACCGTCTCGGCTTTCGTGTGGCTGTGTTCATCAACGCCATCGCTGAGCAAAATCAGACCCTTGGGGCCGGGGGTGTCTTCTAGCTGGCGCACCGCGAAATAGATTGAGTCATAGAGAGCCGAGCCGCCGCCATTGACCATGTCATCAAGCAGATCTGGCACCGCCCTTGGATCGCCGCTGGGATTGAGCAGCCGTGGGCGATAGGCAACATCGAACAACAGCAAACGGTCGTCCTCACCAAGGACCTCTGTAGCCAGTGCCTCGGTAGCCGGCCCCAAGAATTTCCTCTGGGAATCCATGCTGTAGGAGCCGTCGAGGATAAGAGCTAGGGTGACCGGCGCCGGATCGGCCCGTTGGATCTTTGTTTCCATGTTGGCGCCGTGCAGCTGAAAGTCGTCGGGGTTCAAACCCGCTACCGGATGCCCCAGTCGATCCGCTACGGTAATCCACAGTTGTACCTCGTTGACTTCGATGGTTTCTGAAAATCCCTCCTGAAGAATCAAGAAACGGTCGACCCGTTCGCCAGTTTCATAGCTGGCCTCGACACGCAGGAAGGGCGTGTCGCCCAGGGTTGTATTGGGGATCTCCAGTTCGATTGATGGATTATCTGTTTGGGTTAATTCGGTTGCCGCGGCAAATATCCGATAACCGGTCGGAAGTAGGGCTGCCGGAGCGGCTTGCGCGCGCACCCGGATTCGATCTTCTTCGCGCTCAAAATCAGCGACGAATTTGGGTAGGGACCGATTGATCTCGATTCGATCTTCCCCGACCACCACCTTCTGCCGATCAATCGCCAGCGCTCGCACGGTGTGATTGGTGACTTGTTCGCCAAGATTGGTCTTGAGTTCGAATGGAGGGGTGCGATCAGCACCGACGAAGCTGCCGTTGAGCCAAAAACCGACTTCACGAATTGATTCGTCGCAAGCCAGGGCTAAGACCGTGACTTCGCCAACCGCAGGAGCTTCAGGGGGGACCAGTGCCACCACGGGTGCTCGATCGATCGCCCAAACTACAGAAGAGCTGGCGAGCAGGAGCGTGGCGGTAATGGCTGACGACTCGAAGCGTCGATCCGCCAACCAACGATGCACAATCGTCAACCCAGTCACGCTATGATCATAGTCGAATTCGCTCGTTTTCGAAGCTGAAGACGGTCGCGGTTCTCACTGACCCTTGATGCGAAATATTTGCCGTAGAGTTGAGAGGTAGCTGGGTTTCTTGTTGCGTCATTCATCACAAGCTATCGATACAGCAGTGATCGCGATCGCCGGCGACAGGATTGGTCGTCGCTTCGGTTCGCTGTGGGCACTGCGGAATCTCTCCTTCGAGGTCCCCAGCGGTGAGTCGATTCTGATTGTCGGACGTAACGGAGCTGGCAAGTCGACCCTATTACGTTTGATTTTGGGCTTGGATGCACCCGATGTCGGGTCGATTCGGGTCTTTGGCGGCAACCCAAGGGAAGAAAGTCAGAAGCAGCGCAAGCGGATCGGCGCGCTGATCCATGACAACGCCCTGTACCCACAATTGGAGGTCGCCGAAACGGTGGACCTGTGGCGCGCGGTGGCGGGCGCTCAGCGATCCACCGCGGAACTCCTGGAACAAGTGGGGCTTACCGCTGCCGCTGCTCGTCCGGTCGCTGGGTTGTCTGCCGGAATGTGCAAGCGCCTGGCGCTTTGTCGCTCGTTGATGGTCGATCCAGAATTGGTGATCTGGGACGAACCGCTGTCGGCGTTGGACGCCGACGGCCGCAATCTGATTATGGGCCTGTGGCAGAGCTTGCGGGAACAACGCGTGACCTTAGTGGTCTCGACCCACCAGCGAGAAGTCTTTGAGCCTTTAGCAGATCAAGTTTTGGATCTAGACCAGATGCACGCGCGTGAGGTGGGTGTATGAGTTCTTGGCTCACCCAGGCTCAACGAATCTTGGCCAAGGATCTCAAGGTCACTTGGCGGCGGCGTGGCTGGGCGCTCTCCGTGCTGATCTTCGCCCTGCTGGTAGTGGTCGTGTTTTCCTTTGCGGTCGGCCCCAACGCCAAGCTGTTGCGAGAACTGGCCGGTGGCCTTCTAGCGTTCTCGCTGTTGTCTGCTAGCGTTTTGACCCTCAACGAGTCCTTTCGACAGGAGGAAGAGCAGCGTGGGATTTTGGGATTGCGTTTGCTGGGGGTGTCGCCGGCGGCGGTTTTTTTAGGCAAAGCGATCGCCAACTCCCTGATCTTAGTGGCTTTGGGCCCACCGTTGTTTCTCGCCGCCACGGTATTTTTTGATCTCTCTCCGTCGTGGAGTTCGATCGGCTCAGTGGCCTTACTGTGGATATTAACCGCCACCGGGTTGGCGGCACCGGGGACTTTGTACGCGGCCATGTCCAACCGAACGGTGGCGCGCGACGTACTATTACCGGTGCTTCTTTTCCCTCTTGTGGTGCCGGTCTTGTTAGGATCTTCTCGGGCTTTCGGACTGGCGATTGATGGCGATCCGATGAGTCAACTGGGGTCTTGGATCGGCTTCTTGTTTGCCTTCAATGCGGTCTACTGGATCCTGGGCACCGCACTCTTTGCTGCGATTCTTGAGGATGGTCGATAAATGAAGAAATGGATTGGAGTGGTTGGCGGGTTGGGTCTGTTGCTGCTGGCGGCGGGCTGGTATTACGGTTTGGCCGTCGCGCCGGCAGAACGCCACATGGGGGACGTGATGCGGATCATGTACGCCCATGTGCCAACCGCCTGGGTGGCGATGCTGAGTTACACCGTCGGCATGGTTTTCGCCTGCCTGTTTTTGTGGGGCGGGAAACCTCAACGCGAAGATTGGATGGTCGGATGGGTCGAGGTTGGCCTGCTACTCAATGTCCTGCTGCTGATCCAAGGAATGATCTGGGGCAAGGCCACCTGGGGCGTGTGGTGGGACTGGGACGTCCGGTTGACCACTTCCTTGATCATGGCCTTTCTGTTTGCCGGGGTCTTGGCCTTGCGCTCGTTTGTCACCGAGCGCCAGCGTCAGGCGTCATGGACCGCTGTGGCAACCATTTTCGCCTTTGCCGATGTGCCGTTGGTCTATTTTTGTGTGCGTTGGTGGCGCAGCTTGCACCAAGTGCAATCGACGCCCAACACATTGGATCCCAATATGGTGATCCCCTTGAGACTGTCGGCGTTTGGCATGCTCGGGATCGCCATTTTCTATGCCGGAGCGCGGGCACTGTTGGCCCAGCGGAGGCGGGACAACCGGAGTTTCGAGTTACAAGGAGATCTGATCGATGTCTGAGGGTGTAATCGTCGGTGGTTGGAACTTCGTCATCGCGGCTTACTTGGTGACCGCGGGTGGTTTGCTCGGCTATGGAATCAGCTTGCGTCGCAGGCTGCAGAGAGCCAGCAGTAAGGAGAATCGACGATGAGCAGGAATCGCCTGGCCTTGATTGCAGCCCTGGTGTTGGTGGCTGGAATCGTCGCGGTATTGGCGCTCGGCGGGGTGGGCGAGAACTTGGTCTATTACTGGTCGCCGAGCGAACTACAGGCACAAGGCAGTGATGCTGTGGGGGCAACCATTCGACTGGGAGGTTTGGTGGAGGAAGGTTCGGTCAGTCACCATGAGGACGGCCTAACTTTGAGCTTCCGGGTCACCGACGGCGCTGCATCGATTCCGGTCACCACCCAGAGCGTACCTCCTGCCATGTTTCGCGAAAATATTGGCGTGGTGGTGGAAGGCAAGGTCGGTGACGACGGTCGGTTCCAGACCGACCGCTTGATGGTCAAGCACGACAACCAATATCAAGCCCCTGAAGGCATGGGGGAGGCCTCAGTAGAGGACCTGTCCCGCACCCTGGAAGACGAGATCTAAATGCTGTCTCTGATCGGCCGTGGCCTCGAATTCGGGGCGCTTCTATCTTGCGCTGTCGGCATCCCTCTGGGTTGGTGGGCTGGCCGCAGTGGATCGCAGGCGGTTTTGTCAAAAGCCCGTTGGGCGGTCGCGGCATTTTCGTTTTGCACGATTGCGGCGGTGCTGGTGATGGAGATTGCCTTGGTCACCCATGATTTCTCCGTCTCTTACGTCGCTCAGGTGGGTTCCTTGGCGACTCCGCTGCACATAACTATTGTCTCTCTCTGGTCGTCGCTCGAAGGGTCGATTCTTTTTTGGGCCATGGTGCTGGGGGTCTACGCAGCATTTTTCGCCCGTCGCAAGAGTGCCGAGGCCGAGCCCTACATGGGCTACGCGTTGTCGGCGATGTTGCTGGTGGGATTGTTTTTCTCTTTTTTGTTGGCTGGGCCGGCGGATCCGTTTGTTCCCACTGCGGGTGGTGTGCCGAGTGATGGCCCGGGCCCCAATCCGCTGTTGCAAAATCATCTGCTGATGATCATCCATCCGCCGATGCTCTATCTTGGTTACGTCGGCATGACGATTCCATTTGCTATTGGCGTTGCCGCCTTAGCTGCTGGCAAGATCGGCCCGGATTGGGGCGATCAGCTACGCCATTGGTTGTTGTTGCCAACTGCGTTCTTGACCACCGGCATCATGCTCGGTGGCTGGTGGTCCTACGAGGTCTTGGGTTGGGGAGGCTACTGGGCGTGGGACCCGGTTGAGAATGCTTCCTTCTTGCCATGGTTGACCGCAATTGCCGCAGTCCATTCGGCGATCGTTATGCGGCGCAAGGGGTCGCTCAAAGCTTGGACCGTCGTGCTGGTGATGGTGACTTTCTTGCTGACAATCTTGGGTACTTTCTTGACCCGGTCGGGAGTAGTCAATTCGGTGCATTCGTTCACCCAGAGTCCGATCGGCCCGTTATTTTTAGGTTTTCTTGGTGTCATCGGCGTCGGTGTGGTTGGGTTGCTGGCGATGCGGGTGGACAAACTGGAGGCGGGCAGCTCGCGCTTTCGCGCGGACTCGCGAGAGAACGCCTTCCTGTGGAACAACCTGCTTTTGGTAGGCATGACCTTTACCGTCCTGGTGGGCACCTTGTTTCCGATTCTCAAAGAGGCAGTGCAAGGAGTCAAAGTGAGTGTTGGAGAGCCTTACTTCAACCGCATGGCGGTGCCGATGTTTTTTGCCCTGTTGCTATTGATGGCGTGGGGACCAGCGTTGCCCTGGGGTGGCGGACGGATTGCTGACGCCCGGCGCACCTTAACCCTGGCTTTGGTGGTTGGAGTGCTGTCGGCGGTGGTCCTAGGATTGGCTGGCACCGGCTGGTCGATCGCACTGACTTTAGGTGCTTGCGCCCTGGCGCTGATGGTTACGGTTCGGGAACTGGTGTTGCCCTCGCTACGGCGACGGCGCAAAGGGGAAGGGGTGGCAAAGGCGGTGGTCGAGTCGACCCGACGATCCCCTGCACGGGTCGGCGGCTACGTTGCCCATTTGGGGTTGATTGTTACCTTTGCAGCAGTGGCGATTTCGTCGATGAGTCAACAATCGGCCGAGCGGGTATTGGCGATCGGCGAACAGCTTGAAGTCGGTGGCTATCGGATTCACCCGACTGAACTGATTTGGCGCGAGGAGGCTCACCTGGATGCACAGGTGGCCAAGGTGGCGGTGTCCCGCGGTACTCGTGATTTGGGCTCCTTGGAGCCAGCGCTCAACCACTACCGCACCATGCGCGAACCGATTGGCACCCCGGCAGTGCGCACCACTTTGACCCACGATCTCTATCTGACGGTGATGAGCGTGGGTGACAACAGCGTTGGCCTGCGGGCGATCGTCACGCCGGGCGTGGCCTGGATTTGGATCGGTTCGAGCATCTTGGTACTGGGCACTTTGCTGGCCCTGGTACCAACGGGGCGCAGGAAACAGCTGGCATGAATCGCAAGGTTTTGATCTTGGGGGTTATTTCCCTGCTTGCCCTGGTCGCGGTTTTGGCGCAAGGGTTTGGTCGCGATCCACGGCGGGTGATTTCCCCGCTGCTCAACAAGCCCGCTCCAGAGTTCGAATTGATCGATTTGGACGGTCATTCAGTCAGTTTGCCGGCGCTGCGTGGCAAGCCGGTACTGATCAACTTTTGGGCAACCTGGTGCCAGCCCTGTATTGCCGAGCACGGTAGCTTGCAGCGTTTGGCGCGGCGATTCGATGGCCGCGTGGAGTTTCTTGGGGTCATCTACCAGGATGAAGAGGTACCGATTCGTTCCTTTTTGGCCCAGCGCGGTACTTGGGGCACTACCTTGGTGGATCCGCAATCGTTGGTTGCTATTCGCTACGGAATCTACGGTGCTCCAGAGACTTTTTTGATCGACGCTAACGGAATAGTTGTGCGCAAGATCACCGGCCAACTGGACGAGATGCGGGTGAGCTCCTTGTTGGGAGAACTGCTCTAGTGCCCAGCAGAAGCTTGATGCTGAGCGCTGCCGTCATCTGCGTAGTATTCGCTGCTCCGGGACTGATTGCTCAGTCTTCGGAGGCGATTGAAATCGAGAACGCGCTCAGCGAGTCAGAGCGAGCACTCTTGGGCCAGCCTGAGTCCAATCCGATGGAAGGCTTGCGACTGGATCAGCGAGCAGAAGAAGTGGCCGCCAACATGCGTTGTCCGGTTTGCCAGGGTCTATCAGTCGCTGACTCGCCAACGCCTGCTGCAGTGGCGATGAAAGGTCGGGTACGAGGGCTGCTGGCGGCCGGGTACAGTGAGGATCAAATCCTGCGTTACTTTGAAGCCTCTTACGGCGAATTCATTCGCCTAGCTCCGAAGCCGGTGGGCTTTAATTTGATTGCTTGGTTGCTACCGTTGGTGGCTCTGATCTTTGCGGCAGCATGGCTGACTCTCCGAGTGCCTCGTGGTGCCGGGGTTGCTGAAGAAGAAGACCTTTCTCAGTACTTAGAGCAAGTACGGCGCGAGGTGGAGTGATGGGGGAGAGCGGCTAATGCCAATGCAATGGGGGCTGTTGGTGGTTCTGGTGGGTTTGGCTCTGGGAGGATTCTTGGTCTGGCGCAGTCGTCAGGGAGCCGGCGTGGAAACGGTTGCTTCGGTCGTCGATCCGGAGCATCGCAGGTCCGAGCTAGAACGCGAACGCGATCGCCTGCTGGCGCGATTACGCACCTCCGATCTGACCGATCAAGATCGTGGCGACCTTGAGTTGGCGGCCGCCCGCGTGTTGCGAGAGATGGAAGCGCTCGGGGGTCCGAGCAAGGACACCTCGGTCGCAGGATCCAAAGACTTGTCGGCTCAAACCGAGGGCTCTGATGCCCCAATCGTGGCGCCGCCGAGGCGATCGGCCTGGGCTGGTTTCGCCTGGGGGATTGCGATTTCTGTCGCCGTCGTGGCTTTGGCTCTTTTGGCTGGACGCTCCAGTCGTGATCGACAAGACGGAGAGCCAATTACCGGTGGTGATTCGGTGATTATGGGACAGCCCATGCAGGGAGGCCGGGCCGAAGGCGGCACGACGTCCGGTTTTGATCACCCCGCGGGCGAGGTTCCGCAAGAGATCGAACAACGGTTGCAAGAGTTGGAGGCACGCTGGACTCAGCAGCAGGATTTGGGCGCTCTCAAGGAACTGACCCTGGCCAACCTGGGGCTAGAACGGTTCATGGAGTCGTTCCGTTGGTCCCAAGAGATTCTCAATCGGGTACCGGAAGATCCTGACGGTCACTATGCCCAGGGCGTGGTGCGCATGGCGATGGGGCAAACAGATACAGCGATCGAGCATTTTGATCGGGTGCTGTTGGGATTCCCCAACCACCTGCTGGCATTGGTTGCAAAAGGGGCAACCTTGAAGGGCGCTGGACGGCTGCAAGAAGCGCGGGGCGCTTGGGAGATGGCGCTACTGGTCGCGGGGGGCAGCCACCCCGAGATCGAACAGCTGATCGCTGAGCTAGATCGTCCGCTGGCGCAGGCCGAGACTGCTGGGACTCCATCAGTGCAAGCTGCTGCATCCGAAGAGTTAGCGAACGCGGAGGTGGATGGATACAACTTGAACTTGACCTGCGCAGGCAGCAACCGAGCGAACTTTCTTTTTGTCATTGTACGCACCGGCCCTGGGCCGCCGATCGCCGCCAAGCGCATCGATCTTCCCAGGTTGCCTCAGCAACTCACGATCACCGCCGCTGACTCGATGATGGGCGGCGGGTTGCCCGATCAAGCCACAGTCAGTGTGCGCTGGGACGAGGATGGCAACGCCATGACCCAGGAAGGAATCGGAGAAGTGAGTCAAACTCTCAGCCTGGGCGAGCGAGGGGACTTTGATCTCTGCGCTGCGGCGCCATAGGAAACTATAGCTATGAAACTCGGCATCCTCGGATTTCCAAAATCCGGTAAAACCACCCTATTCAATCTGCTCACCGGAGCGGACGTCGACACCGACAAATTCGGCGTCTCCCGGGAGTCGCACATTGGCATCGCCAAAGTCCCCGATCGACGCTTGGCGACGCTGCGGGATCTCTACCAGCCACGCAAGTACATTCCCGCAACTATTGAATATGTCGACATCCCGGGCCTCGAATTGGGAAAAGGGGCTGAAGACGCTGAATTAGTAGCACTCAAGACCGTGGACGCACTGGTGCATGTAGTGCGTGCCTTTGAAGATGACGAAATCCCGCATCCTTCCGGATCGGTAGACGCCGAGCGCGACATCGTCGATCTAGACCTGGAACTAATCTTGGCCGATCACGCCTTGGTCGATCGCCGTCGTGAGCGGCTGGAAAAATCAAAAAAGCGTGGCCTGAGCCAGGATGAAGAAGCCGAATTGATTCTGCTGGTGGAGAAGGTGCTACCGCAGTTGGAATCCGAGCAACCGTTGCGAGCGCTGGAACTCAGTACCGACGAAGATCGCCGCCTGCGCGGTTTCCAACTGCTCTCTGCGCAGCCGATGCTGGTGGTGATCAACGGGGATGAGGACTCCTTACGGCAGCAACTCGATCTGCCGCTATCGCCCGGGGTCGAATCGATTACGGTCTCGGCGCCGATCGAGGCGGAAATCGCTCAGTTGGACGCGGAAGATCAGGAAGTGTTTCTCGGCGACCTGGGGTTAGAACAGACCAGCCTGGAGCGCATTCTGGCAGCAAGCTACTCGCTACTCGGCAGAATCTCTTTCTTCACCGTAGGCGAAGACGAAGTCCGTGCCTGGACCATCCGCCGCGGCACCGTCGCCCAGCAAGCTGCCGGCGCCATCCATTCCGATATCGAACGCGGCTTCATCCGCGCCGAAGTCGTCGCCTGCGACGCTCTGATCGAAGCCGGCTCCCTGGCCGCCTGCCGTGACAACGCCACCCTCCGCCTGGAGGGCAAAGAGTACCCAGTTGCCGATGGCGATGTGATCAATTTTCGGTTTAATGTCTAGTCGCTCACCATTGTTGTCCTAGTAGGGTCGCACGGCAGAAGCCGAGACGCTGACTACAATGAAGGTTGTGTGGGTCGGAGTGAAGCAAGCCGCTATTATTAGAGTGTTGCCTCACAATTAGAACGACTTTGTAGGGTATGCGAGTAAACGACGACGAGTATAAGAACCACCATGTGTTTGTGGAGCTTGGCCGCTGCTCTGAATTCTACAAACACCTATCGGCATCGGTGTTTCAATTCCCCTCCACGGGAACTCTAGCCGTCACAAACTTGGATTCCGGTGTGTACTCATCTGTGCAGGGGACGCTTGATTCAATCGAACTCGTCCTTCGTGCTGGGAGAATCAACGATGCGTATGCGTTGCTTCGAAAATACTACGACTCGGTAGTAACAAACATCTACTTCAACTTGTATTTGGCAGATAACGCCAGTATCGAGAATTTCCCCGTCAAGGAAATAGACGATTGGCGTCAAGGTCGTGGGAAGCTGCCTTCCTCCAGCACGATGTTTCAATACATAAAGGAATCAACAACCCTCAAGCCTATTAGCGAATGCTTGTTTCAAAATGACAGATACAAGTGTCTTCGCGATAGATGCAATGATCATATGCATTACAATCGTTATCGTGTTTTCCTACTCAATGATGACGAAACGCACCTAAAAGACCGTGGAGAACACTTAGATAGGTTCGTAGACGACCTGCTCGACATCTTTGTGGCTCATCTTGGTTTTGTTTTCTTCTTGAAGGATCACTACATGGCGGCTAGCAATTATGTCGACACTCTCGATTGTGATCTGGTGCCAGAAGAAGGCTCCCAGTACTGGGTTGCGGAGTATGTTCAAGATATTTTCCGCGAGGTGATAGATCCGAGGCACCCAGATGTCTCGGCAGTCGTTCGCACCCATACGCATATGGTTCTTTCGTAAGAGCGCGACACGAAGCGGAAGCACTGAAGCATCAGCGCAAGTAAACGGGGTCGCGGATCTAGGTATGTGCTGGGCGGAGTAAGCCAGGGCTGAGCCCAGCCACTTCCCGCAACGCCGCGGTGACATAAGACTCCACGACCTTCCCCCGCCATTGGGCCAAGAAGTCGGTGTTGTCCATCGGCGTGGCGAGTTTGCGCGCTTGGCTGGCGACGGCGGCGACGCGCTCTTCGTCGAGGCTGTGACCGGTTAACGAGTCCGCTGAGACATGCAGCGGTAGGGAGGCGACGGCTCCGAGGTAGATGCTGCACTGCTTGACGGTCTCGCCATCTTTTTCAAACCGGACGGCGACTGCGACCGAGAGCACGGCGAAGTCAATCGAGCCTCGGCGGCGCAGTTTCCAGAACGCCGATCGACAGTTGGGTGCGGCTGATTCTGGGTCAAGGTGGATGGCAGTGAGAATCTCACCTGGGGCTAGTCCCAAGTATTCAATACCGTCGTTGCGATAGAGGTCTACGATCGGGATGCGACGCTCTCCCTGGGTCGAAACCAAGCTGACCTCGGCTCCCAAAGCGGCAAGCATGGGCGCTGAGTCCGACGCCGAGTGGGCCCAGCAGCGGGGCGAACTCGGGGCCACCCAGCAGACGGTACCGTCCTCCTTCATGCAGTAGTCAATCGAGCGGCGCCATTCCTCGGTTTGGTTGTAGTAGGTGCAGCGCGTGTCGACCAGCAGGTTACCGCCCAGGGTCGCCATTTGGCGCAGCGGGGGAGAAGAGATCGAGCGGATGGCGGTGCCCAATCCTGGGTAGTCATCGAGTACCTTGCGGTGCTCGGCGATATCGGCCAGTAGAGCGGTGCCACCAATCGTCAATCCGTTGCCATTGGTCACGCTATTGAGCTCCGGCACCCGCATCAGGCTCACCACGTGCTCGGCTTTCTGGTGGCGACGCTTCATGTTGGGCCACAGGTCGGTACCCCCGGCCACCACCCGCGCGGCGGGCCCTTCGCCGTCGAGAATGCGTAACACCTCCTTAAGGGAATCAGGGGTGGAATAGCGAAAGGGCGGTAGGCGCAGCATGGTCAGTTGTCAGTTGTCAGTGGGCAGTGGTTAGTTCTTGGTGGTCAGAGCGGCGTCTTTGGCTTTCAAGGCTTCTTCGCGGGTGGTCATGGTGCCCACCGACGAGCGCATGCCTCCGCGCAACTGATGGCGGTAGTCGGTGATTGCTCGACCATCCCCGCCTTGTTCCGGAGTGGGTACTTCTAAGATCTCGCCGAAGTCGACCTCAGGGAAGGAGCTAGGACCGAATCGGGCATCCTCACCCTTGGCTTTGGCTTCCAACGCGGCTAAGACGTGCGAGGGATGAATCGGGATTTGGTCGACCCGCACGCCGACCGCGTCGAAGATGGCGTTGGCCAACGCTGGCGGCATTGGCAGCAGTGGCCCCTGTCCGACTTCTTTGGCTCCCATCGGCCCTTCCGGGTCAGGGTCTTCAATCAAATAGGTGGTGACCTCGGGCATTTCCAAAAAGGTCGGACTCTTGTATTCCAACAGCGACGGATGCTTGTGGACTAGAGCTCCAGAGAGTCGCTTGGGCAAGCGTCGGTAGGCTTGCTCTTCCATCATTGCCTCGCCCAGGCCCATGTACACCGAGCCCTCGACTTGGCCCATGACCAGTGCCGGATTTACCGAGCGGCCGATGTCGTGGGCAATCCAGACGTGCAGCGGTCGATAGATGCCGGTACTGGGATCGACTTCCACCTCGACCACCGCCGCAGTGTAGGAGTAGGTGGGCGAGGGGCCGACTCCGGCGCCACGGAACTTGCCAGGCGCCCGCGGTGGAATATAGGAGCCGGTAGTAGCCATCGTGCCGAAGCGGGCTTCAGCTTCAATCACTGCGTCCTGGAAGCTCACCGTGTTTTCTCGATTGTCGCGGTCAAAAACTTCGCTGCCCAGGAACTCGACCCGCTGCGGGTCGATCTCCCAGCGCTCTGCCACGCCCTTGGCGATCAATTCTTTGGCGCGCTCCGCTGCTTGGAGAGCTGCGTTGCCCATCATTAAGGTCACCCTGGACGAATAACTGCCTAGATCAACCGGCGTAAGATCTGTGTCTGCGACGCACAACCGAATATCGTCGAGGCTGATGCCCAGCACTTCGGCTACCATCGCCGCCAGTACACTGTCTGATCCCTGGCCGATTTCCGCCTGTCCGCAGTAGACCGCAACCCCGCCGGAGCGATCGAGTTTGATCTGCACCCCGGACTGCGGCATGTGGTTCCAGTAGATCGGCAGCCCGGCGCCGCACATGTAAGAGCCGCAGGCGATGCCGAGGCCGCGCCCTTCGGGTAACTTGCCGTAACGCTCACGCCAGCCACTGCCGGCGACCACCGCATCAATACAGCGACCCAGACCGACGGTGCCCAGCTGCAACCAATTGGCGGTGATGGTGTCCGGGTCGATCAGGTTCCTCATGCGGATGTCGACTGGGTCGATGCCCAGCCGATGAGCTGCCTTGTCGAGTTGTACTTCCCAGCCAAAGCGTGGTTGAGGGGTGCCGTGACCGCGCTTGGGGCCACAAGGAGCTTTGTTGGTAAACGCGCGCACTCCGTCGAAGCGGTAGTGGGGGATCTTGTAGGTGACGGTTTGCAGAGCGCCGGTGTAGTAGGTGGAGGCCACACCATAGCTACCGTAGGCACCGCCATCGAGGGCGGTCTTCAGATGTTGGCCGAGGATGTTGCCTTGGCTGTCGAAGCCGGTCTTCATCTGCATCAACACCGGATGGCGTCCCCGGTGGCAGTAGAAAACTTCCTCTCGGGTCAGGGTGACTTTGACCGGCCTGCCGAGTTTCAAGGCCATCTTGGCGGCGACAATTTCGTGGTTAAACGGATCGCTCTTGCCGCCGAATCCGCCGCCGTTGGAGCAGGCAATCACCCGAATACGAGAAGCGGGAAGCTCCAGGACTCGCGCCAAGGCTCGATGCACGTAATGCGGAGTTTGGGTGGAGGAGTAGAGGGTGATCCGTCCTTCATTCTCGGGAACTGCGACCGAAGCGTGTTGTTCCATCGCCAAATGGGTGTTGCCGTCGAAAAAGAAGGTGTCGTCGAGCACCAAGTCGGCAGACGTCAGTGCTGAATCCACCTGGCCAAACTCCATTGAGGTGCGCTTGTGGATATTGGCCGGGCCAGCATGTTTGCCGTGCGGCCCGCCCTTTTCGTGGATCAAGGGCAGATTTGGATCGAGCGCCTCTTCAACGCTGGCGATGGTATCCAGGGGTTGATACTCGATGTCGATTTGAAGCGCGGCTTCGATGGCGGCGTCCTCCGAGGTCGCAGCCACCGCCGCCACCGGGTCACCAACCATACGCACTTTGTCTGGGCACAGCGCGTGTTCGTCTTGAGAAACCGGCAAGATGCCGAAGGTTTCAGGCATGTCCTCGCCGGTGAGAAATCCAAGCACCCCGGAGACCTTCTCAGCCTCGGATAGGTCGATCGAAACGATGCGCGCGTGCGGCACCGTCGAACGCACTAATTTGAGATAGACCATACGCGGGAAGGTCAGGTCATCGGCATACTGGGTGACGCCGGTGACCTTGGCCCGCCCGTCGACCCTGCGAAACGGCGTGCCAACTACACGAGGCTGACCTTTCAGTTGGCCCTGATCTTTGCCTTTAGGCTGGCTCGGTTTTTGACCTCGGTTTTTGTTGTCAGAACTCATCGACCATCTCGGGAATCGTCGGACTCAGAAGATGTTTGACGGGCGCCAGGCCGCGAGGATCCGGATTCTGGGGATCCAGATTCCGGGGATTCTGGTTCTGGAGAACTTGGTTCTGGAGATCCAGGTTCTGCGGATCCATAGACCGCCTCGCCGCCGATCTGCCAATCTTCACCGCGTTGTATCCCGGCCGCAGCCTCGACCGCCTCGACGATCTTGATGTAACCGGTACAGCGACACAGATTGCCACCCAATGCCTCAGATATCTGATCGCGGGTGGGGTCTGGCTCAACGTCGAGCAGTTGTTTGGCCGCCATCAACAGTCCCGGGGTGCAGTAGCCACACTGTGCGGCGCCCAGGTCAGCGAAGGTCACTTGCAACGGATGCAGCTGATTGCCGTATTGCAGGCCTTCGACAGTCTCGATCTGTTTGTCCTCAGCATCGGCAGCCAGCACCAGGCAGGAGAGTACCGGTCGGTTGTCGATCAACACGGTACAAGTACCGCACTCACCCAGCTCGCAACCGTGCTTGGTGCCGGTCAAGTTGAGGCGCTCCCGTAGCACTTCCAGCAGTGTGTGGTGCACCGGATAGGCCGCAGTGTGGTCCTCACCGTTGACGGTGAAGGTTCCGGTGCGAAATGAAGAAGTGGGTGTGTCGTAGTTGTCCATACGGTTGCTCACGTGCTCAGGTGATTCTGCCATGTCCCGGCCCCCCTCCCAACCTCGCGCCGGGATGACGGCCGACCCCCCTACCAACCCTGTGCCGGGAGACCCCGGCTCCCCACCCAAGCCCCCGCCGGGGCAGGCTCGCCTCGCCATGAGATGACGGTGGATAAGGGAAGGGTGTTCCCTACATCGTCATTCCCGTGGGGAGCGGGTTTTGGGGTGGGGACCTTCCTCAACTAGGTACCCGATCCCGGCCCCCACCCCCGCCGGGAAGACGGATAAAGAAGAGGTCTCAGCACCAGCGTCATCCCCGCAGGGAGGGGGGTTTGGGGGTCGGGGATCTGATCCCGGAGATTGATGGGGAGCGGTCTCTCGCGACAGTGCTTACGTCAACCGCTTGGCCGGAAACCACCAGCCGAACAGCTTGTGACTGGGCCAATAGAGAATGCAAAAGGCAATCGGCAGGCACAGTCCCAAGAAGACTGCTGGGGAGAACCACTCTTGTTCCACCCCGAACGGCCTCCAGGTCCAGTTGAGGTTGAGTTCGCTGCCGGCGAACCAGGACAGCGGGAAAACCAACGCAGCAAACGCGGTCTGCAGCCACAGCCCTTGGGGCTGGTAGCGCAAGTGTCGCAAGGCCCAGAGCAGGATTAGCGGTACGAATAGGTGAAAGGTGGACAAGATTCGTACCGCGATCCATTCGTTAGGGTCAAACATGTACTCGGTACCGCCGATCGGGTGGAACCCCAGCAACAAACGACCCAGATAGTCGATTGACCAAGCACACTGCAATAGAAAGACGCCGACCGCTTGCGAGGAAAGCAGCAACGGGCTCTCGATCCAGAGGGCGATGCCAATGATGAAATTGGCGATATCGCAGAACCAGAGAAAGTTGATCGGCCCCGGCCCCTGCCAGTAGACCGGTACCCAGATCGCCAGCCACGCCAGCCACACCCACTTGGCCCAAGCTGGAATGCGACCGGTTTCAAACATAGATAGGCGTTACTGGACTAGGGGGAAACGTGCACCACGATCTGGCGCGGACGAGTATTGCGACGATGCTCGGCCAAGAAAATTCCCTGCCAAGTTCCGAGCGCGAGTTTGCCGTCGGTGATGGGGATAACGACAGAAGTAGAAGTGATCATCGCCCGAATATGGGAGGGCATATCGTCAGGGCCCTCTTCAGTATGAGTGTAGATCGGGTCATCCTCTGGGGCGACTCGCTCGAGCCATGCCTCCAAGTCGTGGCGAGCTGCCGGGTCGGCAGCTTCTTGGATGACCAAACTCGCCGAAGTGTGGCGTACGAACAAGGTACAAAGACCTGATTCGACATTTGCCTGAGAAACCACGTCGGCGATTTCGCCGGTGATTTCGATCATGCCTTGACCGGGAGCGTGAATGGAGATGGTTTTCTGCACGGGCCGGATTCTAGCGGTATTGACCGGTCAGTTGGGGTACGCCAACAAGAGGCCCCGCTTTCGCGGGGCCGAAGTTCGTTCCCCGGTTGATCTGATTACCAGCAAGGTAGAGGATCGATCGGATCCAGTTAGCTGCGGTCTTCGTGTCTCGAGCGGTGCACTAGTTTCTTACAGCCTGGGTACCGCGACTACGTCGGCTCTCGGTCAGGGCGCAGTGCTGTGTTGTTGCTTGAGAACCTCAGTTTCGATACCCTTTTGAATAACGGAGTCTCAGGTGGGATTTATCTATAAACTCCGACAAAAGGATGAATCAACATCAACCAATTCTACGTACCGGGTGGCGATCCACCTTAACCCGAGTGGGGCTGACGCTACTGTTGTTCGAGATCGTCAGTGGTTTGGTGATTACCCTGGGTCCGTTCCACGCGGCAGTGCAGTGGAGCGTAGTACTGCACACCGTGTTGGGATTGGTGGCACTGTTGCCGATGGCCTGGTATTTGGTGGCTCATTGGCTGGACTACCGACGCTACAACCTCTCGGACACTGTTCTCTTGGGTTACGTTGGTTCTCTGGGGATGGCGGTTTGTTTGATCTCAGGTTTGGTGGTCACCTGGCAGGGGGCGTTCGGGATCAAGACCTCAGTACTGTGGCGCAATTTGCACTTGTATTCGACGATTGCCGTGCTTGCTGCCGGCCTAGCCCATGTGCTGTTGGTGCTCGTCCGCGATCGACGGCGTACCGTTTCCGGCCAAGCGACTCGTTTGGCTGGTTGGACCTTAGCTGGGACTGCGATTGGCATGGCGGCAATCGGTGCGCTGGCAGTTCTCTATCCGGGAGAGCAGTATCAGAACGAGTTTCCTGAGGACTACAGCTACTACTACGGTGAGGATCGACCCTTCGCACCGAGTTTAGCGACCACTGAGACGGGGGGCGCGCTCGATTCTGACTCCTTGGCAGGATCGGAATCGTGCGGCACCGCCGGCTGCCACGCACAGATCTACGAAGAGTGGCTGCCATCAGCCCATCGCTACGCCGCCATGGACCCTCTGTTTCAGAAAGTCCAGAGCGTCATGGCGGAGCAAAATGGGCCAGAGTCGACGCGCTATTGTGGCGGCTGCCACGACCCGATCTCTTTGTTCTCTGGCGCCAAGAACATCTTTGCTGAGAACCTGACCGATCTGCAGGGGTTCCAGGAGGGGATCTCCTGTCTGTCCTGTCACGGGGTGAGAGAGACCGACCTTCAGGGCAACGCCAATTACGTCATGGCGCAGCCCGATTCCTATCTCTGGCAGTGGCAGACTGCAGGGTGGGGCAAGTTGGCCAGTGACTTCCTAATCCGAACCTATCCGCAGAAGCACAATGAACTCAGTAAACGGATGTTCAAGGCGCCCGAGTATTGTGCCGCCTGCCACAAGCAATTCATCGATGAGGAAGTGAATCGGGTCGGCTGGGTACAACTGCAGAATCAATACGACAACTGGAAGGCCAGTCACTGGTTCACCGAGGGTGATCCGGAAAAAACCGTCGAATGTCGCGAATGTCACATGCCGTTGGTGGACTCGGACGATCCGGCGAGCGGTGATTTCGAGGACTACAACCGGACTCCGAATGACCGGCAGCACCGATCACACCGGTTTGTTGCTGCCAACAGCCTAGTGCCCGAGCTGTTGCAGTTGGAAGGTTGGGAGGAACACGTCCGCCTGACCGAAGAATGGCTGAAGGGCGACTTTGAGATCCCGGAGATTCAAGAGAAATGGGCGGACGGACCGGTGGTTCGAGTCGCTTTGGATGTGCCGGATCAAGTGGCCCCAGGAGAAACCTTAGCGGTGAAAGTGGTGATGACCGCCAATAAGGTCGGGCACGATTTTCCCACCGGACCGCTCGATATCATCCAAGCTTGGATTGAGATCCACGCCTACGCCCCCGATGGCAGCGAAATCTTCAACAGCGGAATGCGCGATGAGCGCAATTTCATCGATCCCGGCAGCTTTCTGTTCAAAGCTGAACCGGTGGATCAATACGGCAACCTGATTGATCGTCATAACTTGTGGGAGATGGTTGGCGTGCGCTATCGCCGCGCTCTGTTTCCTGGCTACTCGGATGCGGTGGAGTACATGATCGATTGCCCAGTGACGTCGATGCCTGGAGAGCGAACTCCTTTGGCTGAGACCGGCAGAGAAGAGCAGGAGTTTGCTATCCCTACTGGCACTCCGGGTGAATACCGAGTGGTAGCCAAGTTGATGTACCGCAAGGTCGACCAGTTCTTGATCAACTTCCTACTGGGCGAAGAGTCTGGCTTGTCGGCACCGGTAATCGAGATGACTCGCGATGAACGGACCATTTCGCTCCGCCCAGAAGTCGCGAGCGCCAGCACTGCCTCGACTACGGACAATCGAATCGGTGGCTAGCGAGACAACCCTATGCTGGAGCTGGAGAGCCCAGTGCCGGAAAATCCAGTGCCGGAGCTAGAAAACCATCGGTCCGCTGGCAGGTCTACTGCTGGCGGATCAGGCACAGGTCACAAGAAACCAACGATTGGACGTCGCAAGCGCCGACTGCGCAGAATCTATTGGATTCTGGGGGGCCTAGTGGTCTTGTTGATCCTGGCTGGCGTTTGGCTGGTTCGCAATGGCCGACCGGACACTTGGGTTTCGGGCGAGAAGACCGACGAGATCACTGAGAACCTGGAGCGCGATCTACCCCCCGGAGCACCCCATCCAGAGTTCACTGAGGTCACGCAGGAAGCGGGCCTGGGCGGATTCGACACCTTTGTCGGCGACCGTTCATCGCAATTGCCCGAGGATATGGCGGCCGGTTTGGCTTGGGGCGATTTCGACAACGACGGTGACGACGATTTGTTCCTGGTCAGCGGCGGTGGCTCCTTGGCCGCTGAGCGTTCAACTTGGGCGCCCTCTCAGTTGTACCGCAATCAGGGCGACGGGACCTTCGCCTTAGTCGAAGAATTCCCTGAAACTCGTATCGCTGGTATGGGGGCTGCTTGGGGTGACTACGATGGGGACGGTTGGCTCGACCTAGCGGTGAGCGGCTATCGGGCTCTCTTGTTGTTTCATAACCAACAAGGAAGCTTGGTGCCTGGGCCGGTACTTCCGCGCAACGACGACTTCTGGGCGGGGTTAACCTGGGGGGACTTCGACCAGGATCAAGATCTGGATCTCTACGTCAGTGGCTACGTCGACTATGTTGAGGACGCTGGCGAGGCTCGGCGTAGTTCGGACCAGTACGGAACGGCAGTTCCCTACACTCTAAATCCAGCGTCGTTCGAACCGCTGTCCAACATGCTGCTGCGCAACGACGGAGCGGGTCGTTTTCAAGATGTGGCAACTCTCTTTGGCGTCTCCAATCCAGAGGGTAGAAGCCTGGGTGCCCTGTGGCAGGATTTCGATGGCGACGGACGTCTGGACCTTTACGTCGCCAACGACATTTCGGACAACGCTCTCTACCTGAATCGCGGGGACACCTTTGAAGACGCTGGCTTGTCGGCTTGGGTCGCCGACTACCGCGGCGCCATGGGCCTGACCAGCGGCGATTGGAATCGCGATGGCGATGACGACTTGTTTGTCACCCACTGGCTTGCCCAAGAGAATGCCCTTTATGAGTCTCGGTTGATGGAAACCCGTCAAGGAGCTCCTGGTGGTGCCGGCAAACTGACCTTTGCCGACCTCGCCGCACCCACGGGCGTCGGGCAGATCGCGCTGCAGTCCGTGGGTTGGGGTACCGAGTTTGGTGATCTTGATAACGATGGCTGGCTGGACCTAGTGGTTTCCAACGGCAGTACGCTTGAGGAGCCGGCCTCTGGGCTGGCAACTGAATCGAAGCAACTCAAACGCCAGAGGCCGATGTTGCTATGGAATCAAGCCGGAGACTTCTTCCATGACTTAGCAGCGTTGAGTCCGCCATTTGCCCAACCGCACGCCGGGCGAGGCCTGGCGCTCGCCGACTACGACCGTGACGGTGATCTGGATGTCGCGATGACGCGTCTCGACGGTGGCGTAGCGCTGATTCGCAACGACATGGAGGTAGGGAATTGGATTGAGCTGGAGCTCAAAGGAAAAGCGGAAAGCCGAGGGGAAGGAAGCTTGGTGCTGGTGCGCTCCGGGGAACAGACCTGGAGACGCACCGTGACCAGTGCATCCTATTTGTCGCAAAGTAGTGCGGTAGTGCACTTCGGGCTGGGAGACAAGACCCAGATCGATGCACTCGAAGTGCACTGGCTGGGAGGCGAGGCACAGCAATACGGGGCGGTTGACGCCAATGGTCGCTATCGCGTGGTCGAAGGCAAACCCCAATCCCAAACCCAATCCCAAGGTCAGATTCTGAGGCTTGGCAGCGGTCGATTGGGGGCTGGTGACGTTTCCTCAGAGGGCGTCGATCGGCAGCGAACCCTCGATTTTTGGACTGCCCAGCGCGCCGCGATGGACGCGATGAAACGCGACGGAAACTGCGAACAAGCGGTCGTGTTGTTTCGCCAGGCGCTCACCCTCGATCCGGTACACGCCGACTCCCGCTACTACTTGGGAAACTGTCTGGCGGTGCTTGGCCAGCCGGAAGCGGCTTTGGATGAGCTCCAACGGATGCGTGAAGACCACCCGGACAGTCATCGCGCGCACAAACGCTGGGCGGTCCTACGGGCGATGACTGCGACCTCTATCTCCGACCTGCAAGGCTCCGTCGCGGCCACCCATCGAGCCTTGGAAATCAATCAAGAAGAAACTGGCAGCCTGCAGCTGCTGGCCGAACTCAGCCTCATGATTGGCGACTCCGCTGCCGCGAAACAGCACCTTTCGCACCTCCTGCAGACCAATGATCGCTCGGTTGGCGGATTGTTTTTGAGCGGCTATTTGGCTTGGGCGAGTGGCGAGCAGTACCGAGCCTGGCTGGACGCGGTTGGTCAAGCGCGCGGCCCCGACTGGAAGCCTGAAGGGGCGGTGGCGGAAGGCGATGTTGCGGTGCAAATGCATCGAGACGAGACACCCCTTGCGCATTTTTGGCTCGGCTGGGATGGTGTCGCTGAAATCGAATCATCCTTTGAGCGGCTACGTGCCTTTTTGCAGAGTTCTCACTAGCTAATAACAGAGACCTGGCGGTGGCAACGGAGCCCGGCATATCCGCCTTGTGACTGTGACGCTGGCCTTGCTAGAGAGCCCGACATGTTGTGTAAGCTGCCCTCCAGTGACTAGTAAATGGAAAAACATCGAGTTCAAACCAGTTGTTTCGAAGACCTATCTGTTGGCGCTTTTGGTTGCGGTGTCCTTGTCTGTTCCGACTTTCGGAGAACCAACGTTCAGTCACCAGGTGATTGACGCAAGCAACCCTGGGAACCCACACTGCAAGACCTTGGGCGACATTGATGGAGATGGTTTGATCGACGCCGTGGCTGCGAGTTCGAACGGCGACGGCATGGTTTGGTACGAGTTCCCCAGTTGGACCAAGCACACGATTCGCGCAGCGGGTTTCTGGACCACTGACATGCAAGTGGGGGATATCGATGACGATGGAGACCTGGATATCGTAATCCCGGATGGCACTGCGCTCAAGTGGTACGAGAACCCCCGCCCAGGCGGAGATCCAAGGACTGCGGCCTGGATTGAAAGGACGATTGGGACTGCCGGCAAGAACAATCACGACGTGGAAGTTGCGGACATGGAGCCGGATGGTGATCTAGACGTCGTGAGCCGCAAAAAGGGCGGTGGCGGCACCTATTTTTGGCGCCAAGGTGCCTCTCCAACCAGTTGGACGCAGGTCACGGTCTCGACACAAAGTGGTGAAGGAGTGGGGCTCGGCGATCTCGATCACGATGGCGATCTCGACATCGCGCAGAACGGCAAGTGGGTGGAGCAGGTGAGCCCGACGAGTTGGACCGAGCACTCCATCGACTCCAACTGGCCAGGCGACGTTGGCGTGTTGGTTGCCGATATCGATAACAACGGGACCCAAGACGTAGTGTTGGCCCCCTCTGAGAGTTCCGGAAGGTTGTCTTGGTACGAAGCGATTAGCCCAAAGTCAGGGCCGTGGATTGAGCATTTGGTTGATGCAACGGTTTCCTTTCTGCACACCTTTAAGGCAGCCGATGTTGATCACGACGGCGACCTCGATCTAGTAACAGCGGAGATGCACCAGTCCTCAAATCCAGACGAAGTGAGTGTCTACTTCAACATTGACGGAGGAGTTGGTTGGAAGCAACAGGTGGTCGCCGAAAGCGGATCACATAATGTGCGTGTGGGAGACTTTGGCGGGGATGGCGACCTCGATATCTTCGGCGCCAACTGGAACGACTCTGCGCCGAACTCGGCGGTGATCGAAATGTGGGAGAACCAAACCGCACCGCTAGCCCTTGACCAGTGGGATCGGCACATCGTGGAAACGACGTTGCCCTGGCAGGCAGTATTTGTTGACGGAAGAGATCTCAACGGAGACAGTCTGCCCGATCTGGTGATCGGTGGCTGGTGGTATCCCAATCCTGGAGCTCTGGCAGCGACCTGGACTCGACAAACGATCGGTTCTCCACTGTCGAATATGGCTGCGGTGCATGACTTTGACCGAGACGGCGACCTCGACGTACTCGGAACCATCGGCCAGGTTAGCGGCGAAGATCTATGGTGGGCAGAGAACGATGGTTTTGGAGCCTTCACCGTACGTGACATCACCAACACCGCGACCGGCGGCGACTTTCTCCAGGGTGTCGACGTTTTCCAAGTTATTTCGGGAGGTCAAGAGGAAATCGTATTGTCTTGGCACAACGGTGGCTCAGGTCCGGGGTCGGGCACCGGATTGTTGAAGATTCCCAACGACCCGACGACCTCGATGTGGCCGTTTTCTGTGGCCAGCGCTACAACCAACCAGGAGCAGTCGCCTGTGGGCGATATCGATGGCGACGGGGACGCCGATATTCATCTTGGGACCTCTTGGTTACGCCAGGAGGCTGGGGGCACTTTTTCGGTCCAGGCTGGAGTGACCCTGGCGAGCGGCGTGCCTGATCGTGTGCAGCTAGTCGACCTCGACCGGGACGGTGATCTTGATGTGGTCATTGGCGTTGAGTTTTCCAATGATTTGGTGTGGGGTGAGAACATTGGCGGCGGCGGTAGTTGGGTCCGTCACCCGATTGCCACCGATTTCGATTACTTCAGCGTTGATACGGCGGATTTAGACAACGACGGTGATCTGGATGTGGTCGGCGGGGCGCATCAGGGCAGCGGTGAGGTCTCTATCTACGAGAACGACGGCAGTGGAACGAGTTGGACAACGCATATTGTCGATAGTGGTGATTCGACCCAGATCGATCACCATGACGGCACAGTCGTGATCGACATGGATGTGGATGGCGATCTGGACATCGTTTCGCTGGGTTGGACCAAGCGTAGTTTGGTGATCTACGAGAACCTGAGTATTGACGATGGCGGCGGTGGCGGAGGTGACAACCAACGTCCGTTTTTGGTGTCTGTGAGTGCGTTGGGCTCGACGACACAGGTGATCGTTGACTTTAATGAGGCGCTGGCTGAGGGGTCGGCGGAAAACCCGGCCAACTATTCGATCTCTGGCGGTGTGTCCGTCGCTGCAGCAGTGCTGATGGACAATCAGCGCACGGTGGTTCTCACCACCTCGTCGCTCACCGTTGGAATCGCCTATGTCCTGACCGTCAACAATGTTTCAGATCTAGCGGCGAACTCCATTGCCGCTAACTCGATGCTCGGATTCGAGCTTGGAGTCGGAGATCCGACTTCCGGGCTGGTCGCCTATTGGCCGTTTGATGAAGGATTTGGTGGGGTCGCGCTGGATGTTTCCGGCAATGGACATCACGGCTTTTTGTTGGAGGGCGCACAGTGGACGGCAGATTCTGCGTTGTTGTTCGATGGCGTTAACGATCATGTGGCAGCGGGGAGCTTCGACGTTGGTGGTAGCGCGCTGACCTTGAGCGCATGGCTATGGCCCGAAGACCTCGCCAACTGCAGCGCGCGCGATTGCAGGATTATTTCCAAGTCGACGGGTACTGCCGAAGGTGACCACACGTTCATGCTCAGTACGATCGCCAGTGGAGCGGAGACTCGGCTGCGATTTCGACTCAAAACGGGAGGGGTCACCAATACCTTGATCGCTACTAGCGGTGACTTGGCGGAGAATCAATGGTCGCATGCCGCTGCGGTCTATGACGGATCAAAGATGGAGCTGTTCTTGAACGGCCAATTGGTGGGGAGTATGGCCAAAGCAGGAACGATTACACCTGCGTCGTCTGTGCCGGTGTGGATCGGGGGCAATCCGGGTGGCGCAACGGAGAAGCCTTGGAAGGGCAAGATCGACGAAGTGCGGGTTTATGGCCGCTCGCTCGCTCAAACAGAACTGCAGATGTTGCCTCCTCCGAGTGCCAACTGGATCTTTGCTGATGGCTTTGAATCGGGCAACCTAGCTCGATGGTCGAAGAATGTTGGGAGTATCGAAGTACTGTCTGGCGCGGCACAAATCGGGACGCGTGGAGTTCGCTTGAAGGCGGGAACAGATTGTACCGAGGTAGATGTCATCGCTATCACGCCGCCGCCGCAGACGGTTTCTGGTTCCTTCGAGGCCTGCCGTGAAGTCAGTGTTGGGGCCGTCCAAGTGGTGGCTCCCGGGGCTACCATCTCGGCGGGCGAGCAAATTGAAGTTGCTAACGGTTTCTCAGCCAGCGCCGATGTCGCCTTGGTGGTCGACCCTCAGTTGACTCCGTTCGCTTGGCTGCGCAGCAATTCGCCAGTTGACGAAGCGGCTTACACGGCTGATTACTACCTCAGTTTAGACGGTCTCGCTCTTGGTTCTACGGATCACCTGGAACACTTTGTTGCCGTTGGGGGTGGGCAGAGTAGTTTCAAGATGGTGCTCCAATCAGATGGCGTCGGCGGCGAGGAAGCGTTCCTTGAGGCAACTTTGAATGATGGATCCGTGGTTGTTACCGCCAGTGGTCAAGAGGCATCCATTTCGCCCGGCTGGCATCATTTGCGTTTTATTTGGACCACTGGGGCGGGGATCGGAAGGTTGGCTCTGTTGGTGGATGGGGTCGAAGTTGTTGCTTTGACCAATCTTGACAACGCGAACCGCCGGGTCAGTTCGGTATTTTTGGGTGTGGTCGATGGTTCTCTAGCCGGTACCAGTGGCACCCTGGACATCGATCACTTTCGATCTTGGTAGCAAACCGATCCAGCCGTAGACCTCGTCGCTAAGCAGCCGTCGATTGGCTTGCCGAGCGAAGCACGAGGCTTCCGTCTTCGATGTCGATCAGCAGCTTACTTCCTTCGGCGACTTCGCCCGCGATGATGGCACGAGCGATCCGAGTCTCAACCTCTCTTTGTAGGTAGCGCTTGAGTGGCCGGGCGCCGTAAACCGGGTCGAATCCAGAACGGGCGACGAATCCGCGCGCGGTGTCAGTAAGTTGAACGTCGATGTTGCGGTCGGCGAGGCGTTTACCCAAGTCAGCCATTTGCAAGTCGACGATCAACTCAATTTCCTCCAGGCGCAAAGGCTTGAATAACACCGTCTCGTCGACTCGATTCAAGAACTCGGGTCGGAAATGACCTCGCAGCTCCGTCATCACCTGCGCTCGTGCTGTGTCACTAATCGCTCCATCGGGCGTCAGCCCTTCGAGCAGATGCGGCGAGCCGATATTGGAGGTCATGATAACCACGGTGTTTTTGAAGTCCACATTGTGCCCCTGGGAGTCGGTGGCGCGTCCGTCATCCAGAATCTGCAACAGAATGTTAAACACATCGGTGTGAGCCTTCTCGATTTCGTCAAACAGGATCACACTGTAGGGCTTGCGGCGCACCGCTTCGGTGAGCTGCCCACCCTCTTCATAGCCGACGTAGCCCGGAGGAGCCCCAACCAAACGCGAAACACTATGACGCTCCATGTATTCACTCATGTCGAGGCGAATGATGTTGTCCTCGCTGTCGAACAGGGCTTCGGCCAAAGTTTTGGCGAGTTCCGTTTTGCCCACTCCGGTGGGGCCCAGAAAAAGAAAGGAACCGATCGGTCGGCGAGGGTCTTTGATCCCGGCGCGAGCACGAATCACCGCGTCCGCGACGCTGTCCACCGCCTCGTCTTGCCCGATCATGCGCCGGTGGAGAATTTCGTCCAGGCGTAACAGCTTCTCGCGTTCACCTTCTACCAACCGAGTCACCGGGATGCCAGTCCAATTGGCGACGATGTCGGCGATTTCGTCTTCGGTGACTTCTTCGCGCAGGAGGCGAGACTCTCCTTGGGCAGCCTCGGCTTCAGCGTCTGCGATCTCGCCTTCCAGTTGGGGTAGCCGTCCATGTTGCAGTTCCGCAGCACGGTTGAGGTCGTAGTCTCGTTCAGCTTTCTCGATTTCCTGGCGCACTTGCTCGAGTTCGGCGCGTAAGGCCCGCACTCGGTCGATGGTTTGCTTTTCCTCGTCATAGCGTGCGCGCATCGCGTCGGCGTCCGCTTTGAGGTCTGCCAGCTCTTTTTGTAGGGTCTTGAGGCGCTCTTTCGAGGATTTGTCTTTTTCCTGCTTGAGCGCCGCTTCTTCAATTTCCAAACGCATTACCTTGCGAGTGACTTGATCCAGCTCGGCAGGAAGTGAATCGATTTCGGTGCGGATCATGGCGCAGGACTCGTCGACCAAGTCAATCGCCTTGTCGGGCAGGAATCGGTCACTGATGTAACGGTTTGAGAGTCTAGCCGCTGCCACCAAAGCGTTATCTTGAATCTTGACTCCGTGGTGAACTTCGAAGCGCTCGCGCAACCCGCGCAAAATTGAGATCGTGTCTTCGACTGTGGAAGGTTCGACCAGCACCGGTTGGAATCGCCGTTCGAGTGCAGCGTCCTTTTCAATGTACTTGCGGTACTCGTCCAGCGTGGTCGCACCGATGCAGTGCAACTCGCCGCGGGCCAACATCGGCTTGAGTAGATTTCCGGCGTCGGTTGAACCCTCGGTCCGTCCGGCGCCGACAATGTTGTGAACCTCGTCGATGAACAGCAAGATTCTTCCTTCGGAGTCTTTGATCTCACTGAGCACCGCTTTGAGGCGTTCCTCAAATTCGCCGCGAAACTTGGCGCCGGCAATCAGTGCCCCCAGGTCGAGTGAGAAGACCGACCGATCTTTCATCCACTCGGGTACGTCGCCCTTGACGATGCGTTGAGCCAAGCCTTCGGCAATCGCCGTCTTGCCGACTCCGGGCTCGCCGATTAGTACCGGATTGTTCTTGCTCTTCCGCGACAGGATACGGATCACTCGACGAATCTCCGAGTCGCGCCCGATGATCGGGTCCATCTTTCCGGCCCGAGCTTGCGCGACTAGATCAAAACCGTACTTCTCCAGGGCCTCATAAGCGTCCTCCGGAGAAGCACTGGTCACCCGTTGGTTGCCGCGCACCGATCGCAGTGCTTGCAATACCCCTGCGGTATCAATTCCTGCTTTGTCGAGGACGCGTCCAGATGGATGCTTCTTACCTTCTCCCGCGAGTGCCAGGAGTAGATGCTCGACGGAGACGTAGTCGTCGTTGAGTTTCTTTGCCCGATCCGAGGCGTCGACCAGCAACGATTGCAAACGGGGTGTGAGATAGATTTTGCCCGGCTCGGCGCCGGACCCGGCAACCTGCGGTCGTCGGCTGAGCTCTTCTTCAGTCGCCGCTGCAATGTTTTCGGGTTTGGCGTCCAAACGCTTGAGCAGCTGGGGTACCAATCCCTCGGGTTGATTGACGAGAGCCAGCAGCAGATGCTCGGCATCGACTTGTTGCTGTTGACCACGACGGGTGGCTTCTTCCTGCGCTGCCGCAAGCGCCTCTTGGCTCTTGATGGTGAACTTAGATAAATCCATTTTTGACTCCCACACCGCTTCCTATTCGGTGCTTTTCTTCTCTTTCGTTTTTCGGCCACCTCGGGGAGCAAACGGTGAAGTTTGCGCCAGTTGCTGAAATAGGTCTTGCTCCTCCGCATTGAGCTCCTTGGGCACAACAATCTTGGCTTTCGCGATCAAGTCACCCGCCGATCCCTTGGTGTCGGGAAATCCTTGGCCACGAAGTCGGATCTTGGCTCCGGAGGAAGTGCCCGCGGGAATGCGGATGTGCTTGGAACCATTGAGGGTGGCGAGCTCAACGTTGCCACCCAGGGCAGCTTCCCACGGCGTCAGTTTAAGACTGGTGTGAAGATCCTTGCCCTCCAAGCGAAAGCCGATCTCGGGGTTGACTTCAATCTTAAGCAGCAGGTCGCCACTTGCTCCGTGCCCTTTGCCTCCTTGAGCCGCGAGGCGAATGCGCTGCCCGGCTTTGACTCCGGCGGGGATTTTGACCTTGAGTCGTTTGGTACCACCCCGACCGTCCGAGAGGCTGAGGCTTCGCTCGCCTCCGTGGAATGCTTCGCGCAGGCTAATGCTGAGCGAAGCTTCCTGGTCATTGCCTTTGGAAGACAGGTCGTCCACCGTGGTCCAATTGCCAAAATCAGCGGCTCCTCCGCCGAATAGGGTTTCAAAGAAGCTGCTGAACCCGCCTGGTCCGGTCGAGGTACGCACCCTGCCTCTTCCAGGAGGGAAGCCCGCGCCGCCCCGACCCCCGACCCCGAACTGGGAAAAGATGTCCTCAAACCCTGGGGGCGGACTCCCGGTGGATTGAGCTCGATTCCAGGCGCTACCAAATTGGTCGTACTTGGCCCGTTTGTCGGTGTCGGATAGCACTTGGTAGGCCTCATTGATTTGCTTGAACTTGGTCTCTGCTTTTGGCGCTTTGTTGATATCGGGATGGTAACTACGGGCTAGTTTTCGATACGCCTTCTGGATCTCATCGGCCCCGGCTTTCTTGTCAACGCCTAGGGTGGCGTAGTAGTCCACGTAGTTCACACTTTTCTCCCATCTATGCTCCGAGAACGTCTCGGGCAATAAAAATATAACAGTGCCTCACTCATTTAACGGCTGACATTTGAGTAATGTACTGTCAGTTTATCTAACAAACGAGGCAAGGGAATATTCCACTTGGCCTTTCGCATCCTGGCGGAACGAGCCGCAAAAAAATCTGCTGTTCGGACGGAGTCGTTGGCCCTCCGAGTCGCCGTATTGATTGTCGAGTCGTGTGCACTACTGCCCTAACACCTGTTGGTAGAGGTGATTGTGGGCGGCGAAGAATGCCGGCTGAGAGAAAGCGGAGAGATCGAGATTTCGCGCCGCAATGGTCAGTTCGCGTTGCTGATCAATTAGTTCTCGAAGGGCTCGTATCAGCGCATGTTTGGAAAAATCGGCAACGACCTTGCCGCATCCATGGGTCGACACAAAATCGGCCATTCCAAGGGTCTGACTAACTACAACCGGCCTACCGGTGGCGAGCGTTTCCAGCAGGGATTGAGGAAAGGCTTTAACGAACTTCGATTTTCGCGACAGCACAATGGCTCCATCCACTTGAGAGAGGACCGCGGGCACATCGACGACCTCATTGCGAAGTTCGACCCGTTCGGTCAGGCCGTAGGCGCTGATCCGTCGCCGCATCTCGTCAACTTGAGTTCCGCGCCAGAGAAAAAGCAGCTGTAGGTTGGGAATCTCGACCGCTGCCTCAAGCAGCAGATCGACTCCTTTGTCGTGGAACTGGCGGCGATTCCAGGGTGCCGATGCCGCCAGGATCCGGAACCAAGAGTTAGGCTTTTGAGGCTCTGTCTGTAGGGGGCGAAATCGCTTCTGGTCAACCCCTGGAGAAATCGTATTTACCTGTTGCCACCCCTGAGTCTCCAGCATTGTCTGTGTGCTTGCGTGAGGAACAATGAGGTGCAGTCGACTGTCTTCGGAGCTTAGGGAAAAAGGGCGGTGAGGTGGGCCAACCCATAACGTGCAAACCATCGGCCGGGTCAGCTGATCAAGGATCGGATAGCGGGTGATCTCGGGGATGAACAAGTGGTGTAGGTCAACCGACCGGTCGACCTTACGAATCTCGCTCAGTTGCGAAAGACCACACAGCGACCGGGGTATCCACCGGTAATAACGGCGGGCAGGGTAGAGGTAGTGAAGAGCGCCGCTGAAGTGACCACCTAAGGCCACCGCTTCCTGAACCGCCCCATCGAGGAGTGGCTCGGTCGGCTCCGGCTGCATCAGGTGGAAGGCGATTTTCACGGCTTTATGTTCCGTTTCAGCTTGCTGGCCAGAAGGCGGCGCAACGTAGGTTCAGCTAGGCGATCGGTTAGCCATATCTCGATCTGGTCGCTTGATACGCGCTGGTCGTTCGCCAATTGCTTGCGCTGCCGCAGGGTACGTGGCAAGTGCGATACCAAATCGATGTACCCGGCAAGCGAATGAAGCGGTCGCCGGTAGGCCAGCAAGAAGTAAATCTGTCCCCAGAGAATCTGGTGCATGTGACGCCAGAGTAGCCGGTTCGGAATCGATTTCAGAAACGTTAGTGCACGGTTGCGAGTCATGAGCCTGACGTAGTGTGCCCGCCCGATGGATGACCCATGCCCATAGTGCAGAACTTCGGCGCGTGGCTGGTAGCTAAAACGATGCCCGCGTAGGCGGCCGCGGAGTCCGAGATCAATATCTTCGAGGTAGCTTTCGAAAGATTCATCGAAGCCCTTTAGGTCGAGAAAAAAGGATCGCCGATAAAGGCTCGCCGCGGCCGAAGGGGAGAAGATCTTCTGCTCTTCGGAGTGGAGTCGGACGGGATCGTTGTAACCGACCTTTTCGGCTGAGCCATACCAGCTGAGTTGGTTGCCAGCGTCTTCCATCAGATCTGGATTGGCCATTTGCCGAATTTTCGGTGCAACCGCTGCGACATCGTCGTCGGCTTTCTCCAGGCTGTCGGCTAGTGCTTCGAGCCAGCGAGGGCTGGCCACCGTATCGGGGTTCAAAAGTGCGATGTACGGGGTCTTCGCTCGGTCGATGCCGGTATTGGCAGCGGTCGAGAAGCCCCAATTCTTGGGTAGCGCGACCACCTCCGATTGAGGACTCAGGCGTTCGATCAGGTCGCACGAACTGTCGGTCGAGGCGCTGTCTACGAAGATAACTCCGAAACCGGAGAGGGTCTGATTTTCGAGCGCGCTAATGCAATTCGTCAACCAACGCTCCGAGTTCCACACTGGAATGACTACAGTGATCTTTGACCCCGCGTCAGAAGAGGTCACGGTTCGATGTCCACTCTCAGTACCCTGTCGTTTTGGTCACCAGTTCGATTGGCGATGCCATCGGCTAGCGCAAGGCATAGAATTTGACTTTGTTTAAAGTTCCCGCGAAGACAGGCTCTGAGAATCGCAGCGAGCCCATATCCGAGCCAACCGCCTAGCCGTACTAGCATCGGTAGTCCAGTAGAGAATTTACGCACAAACAAGAATCGATTGCGTAGGATGTAATAGGGATAGAGGTTCTGTCGCAGGTCACTGGACCGCCCTGCGTCATGGTGGGCTCGGATCGATGGCAGTACGCGGACCAGATATCCAGCCTGTTTTGCGCGCTCACAAAAATCGGCCAACTCGACACCGAAAAAATACTTTTCTTCGAAGCCGTTCAGCTCGGTCAACACCGACCTGCGTATCAGTGCCACCGTTCCAGGTACGTAGTGTACCGACACCCCGTCGGACTCGACTTCAGGTTTAGGAAGCTCCACAAGATCGTAATAGGTCCGTACGAAGCGACCGATATCTCGTCCACCAGCGGTGACGGTCGTTTGTCCTGAGCTACTTTGATGCTGGATCGAGGGACCGAGAATAGCGACATCGGGTTGTCGGTCGATACACTGAATGAGGCGCTCCACGCTCTGTTCGTCTATTGACGCGTCACTATTTAATAGTAGAACGAAGTTGGCCTCAAGGTGATTGAGCGCCAGATTATGCGCCCCGCCAAATCCAAGGTTGGTCCGCGATTCGAGAATCGTTGTGCGTGGAAACTCTCGCCGTAACTTCTCTGATTCTCGCCCCCTTGAGTCGTTATCGACGACGACGACGTCGGCGTCGATGTTCTTCCAAGTAGAAATTTCGCGCAGCCGTTGGCGAATCAGGTCCATCTGGTTCCAGTTGACCAGAACGATAACTACCGATTTCACAGTGGAGTCGAATCTCGATGTTGACCAGCTTCACATTTCACCGACAAGGATGGACGCATAGAGTGCGGCAGCTTACCAGCGGTAATTCGCAAAGAGGAGGACGCGTCGCGGCCTGAGCAAACTCGTTGAGTGTCCTGATCTATGGTCGTTTTTCGGGGATCGTGGGGTGAAGTAGACTCCACTGTGGGCGTTTCAACCGCCGACCACACCCAACCATGACTACGCAGTCCCAGATTCGCAACTTCTGCATCATTGCCCATATTGACCACGGCAAGAGCACGCTCGCCGATCGTTTGATTCAAAAGTGCGGTGGGGTAGCGGATCGGGAATTTCGCAACCAGATCTTGGACTCGATGGATATCGAGCGTGAGCGAGGAATCACCATTAAGAGCAACACTGTGACCCTCGACTATCGCGCTAAGGATGGTCAGGAATACCTGTTGAACTTGATCGATACCCCCGGTCATGTCGACTTTTCGCATGAAGTTCGAAGGTCGCTGATGTCTTGTGAGGGAGCGTTGTTGATCGTTGACGCCAGCCAAGGGGTGGAGGCGCAGACGGTGGCGAATCTCTATCTCGCCTTGGAATACGACCTGGAAGTCTTACCGGTGATCAACAAGATTGACCTGCCGGCGGCGGATCCGGATCGAGTGATGGAGGAGATCGACGCCGACTTGGGTCTCGATCCGTTTGCCGCAGTTCCCTGCTCGGCCAAGACCGGCGAGGGGGTCGGGGATGTTCTTGAGGCGTTGGTGCAGGCACTTCCTGCACCTTCGGGCGATCCGGATGGGCCGCTCCAAGCCTTGGTGTTTGACGCGCAGTACGACGCCTATCGAGGGGTTGTGTTGTTGGTCAAGGTCCAACAAGGTCGGATGCACCAAGGTCAGAAGTTGCGTCTATTGCACACCGGTCGTGATGCTGATTGTGAGGAGCTGGGTAAGCTTCGGCTGAAGCACGTGCCTGCCAAGGAGTTGGTCGCTGGTGAGGTTGGCTATGTAATCGCCGGGATCAAGACGGTGCGGGACGTGGCGATCGGCGACACCATTACCGACGCTGAGAACCCGGCGCCAGAACCGCTGCCAGGATATGTCGAAGCCAAGCCGGTGGTGTTCTCTTCGATCTATCCGATGTCCACCGACGACTACGAAGAACTGAGCAAGGCACTCGATAAACTGGCGCTCAACGACGCTTCCTTGACCTATGAGAAAGACTCATCCGCAGCGCTGGGATTTGGCTATCGCTGCGGCTTCCTAGGATTGCTGCACCTAGAAGTGGTGCAGGAGAGGCTGGCCCGTGAGTACGGGTTGTCGTTACTGCTGTCAGCACCGACCGTGCGCTACCGGATGGTGATGAAGAACGGTTCCGAAAAAACGGTCGACAACCCGTCCTTCTATCCAGATCCAGGGTCGATCGAAGAGGTGTTCGAGCCCTATATCAAGGCTCACGTGATGATTCCCGAGTCGTACATCGGCGCGGTGATGGAGTTATGCCGTGATCGCCGGGGTGAAAAGACCACCTTTCAGTATCTCGCACAGGGTCGGGTGGACCTAACCTCGGAACTGCCGCTGGCAGAAGTGTTGTTTGATTTTTACGACCGTTTGAAGACCGTTACCCAAGGCTATGGATCGTTTGATTACGATCTGATCGGCGAGCGTTCTACCAACGTTGTCAAAGTCGACATCTTGGTCAACAACGAGCCAGTGGATGCCTTGGCACAGATGGTTCACGTGGACAAAGCACGACTGCGCGCTTTGCATTATTGTGAGCGCCTGGCTGAAACCATCCCTCGGCAACAGTTTAAGATCGCCATTCAAGGAGCGATTGGCGGCACCATCATCGCCCGCACCACGATCAACGCCTATCGCAAGGACGTCACCGCAAAATGTTACGGAGGTGACATCTCCCGCAAGCGCAAGCTCCTGGAGAAACAGAAGGAAGGCAAAAAACGGATGAAAGTTGTCGGCTCGGTGGAGATTCCGCAGTCGGCATTTGTCGCTGTGCTCAAGAGTGATGACGGCGGCTGACGCCGTTCGGTCATTTGAAAAAGACCAAACGGCGTCATCCCGGCGGGCGGGTGTGTGGTGGGCCGGGATCTAGCATGAGCAATGACTGTCCTTCCGCTTCGCTCCCTTTCCCGAGCGCGAACAACGGCGACAAGAATCCTGGCATTTACATTCACATCCCCTTCTGTCGTCGAATTTGTCCCTACTGTGATTTCGCGGTTCGTCGCGACCATCCTCAGCGCAAGGCGTCGTTTGTCGATCGTTTGTGTGCTGAGCTGGATCGGGTCGATTGGCACGCACCCCAGGGCTTCGACACCGTGTATTTCGGCGGTGGGACTCCCTCGACCCTTGCGCCAACCGAACTTGATCGTGTCGTCGCCGCACTCCGTCGCCGATTCGATTGCGACGATAATTTACAGGTTTGCCTGGAGGTCAACCCGGAGGACGTCAACCGGCAAGTTCTGGCTGAGTGGCAGCAGATGGGCGTCAAGTTCTTAAGTCTAGGGGTCCAGGCGCTCGACGAGCATCGACTCCGTTTCTTAGGCCGGGAACACAGTGCCGCGCAAGCGATCGACGCCATTGAGTACGCACTGATGGCGGGGTTTGGCACTGTTTCTGTCGATCTGATCTACGGACACAGGGATCACAATGTGGCGAATTGGCTGAGCGAGTTGCAGCGCGTCGTTGCCCTTGGGGTTGATCACTTGTCGTGCTATTCGTTGACGGTGGCGCCTAAGACCGTGTTTGGTAAGGCCGCCCAAGCAGGGGAGCAACTGCTTCCCAGCGAAAAATTGCAGGCGGATTTCTTTTTCGCCACCCATCGCACGCTAGAAGACCTGGGGCTGCCCGCTTACGAGGTGTCGAACTTTGCGCCGACATTTGCCGACCAGTCCGCGCACAATCGGAAGTATTGGCTGGGTGTTCCATACCTGGGGATAGGACCCTCAGCTCACTCTTTTGATGGCCAGCGTCGCTGGTGGAACCTGCGCCACGAAGCGGCGTGGGCAAAGAGTATCGATCAAGAGCAGTCACCGATCGAAGTGACGGAAACACTCGAACCCGAACAGTGCCTTACCGAGGCGGTAATGCTGGGTCTCCGAACCGTCGACGGAGTCGATTTGGAGCAGTTAAAAAGACGTTTTTCGATTGATATAGCACTGCGGTCAAATGACTACATCGAGGCTTTGGTCGATCAAGGCTTGGCGACCCATCAGGGGGCACATCTGTCTTTGACGGTCCAAGGTTGGGCGGTGGCTGATGCTATTACCGCTGGGTTTTGATCGACCTCGGCAAGCGTTGACTCAGTCGAGTCAAACGCTTTGATGGTCCCGGCGAGGCCGAGGTGGTGTGAGGTCCGTTCTTTCCGATTTGGCGCGTATTCACCGTTTTTGCGAGCCCCTGCTTTTGGGCAAAGAAAAACGGGGCTGGCAAAGCCAACCCCGTCGATCTTCTAGCGAAGAGCTGCGAAGGCGATTACTCGTCTTCGTCCTCCATCGCCTCAGCCGCATCTTCCATCGCGTCCTGAGCTTCTTCCATCGCCTCTTCGGCCATTTCCATGGCTTCCTCAGCTTCTTCCATGGCCTCGGATGCTTCTTCCATTTCGACTTCCATCTCGGCTCCTACTTCAGCCATCTCGGCTTCGATCATCTTGGCTTTGGCCATCTTAGCCTCGGCCGCTTTCATCGCGTGCTTTGCGTGTTTGTCGCCGTCATGTTCACCGTGATGCTCGCAGGTTTCATCGCACTCGTGGCGGGTGGCGACCAAAGTCATTTTCTCAATGGGGTCGCCCTCTTCCGGAACCATGTACATGGTCATGGTGAAAGAATCGTTACCGTCCCAAACCATATGGCTCTTGGACTTCATCATGTTGCCGTCCGGCCCCGTCATTTCTGACTTGCTCACGGTTTCGGTGCATTCCTCGTTGGCACATTTGCCGTAAGAGACTTGAATCCCAGTGCTGGAATTATCCACCCATGCCCCGACGTACTTGCCCAGGGCATTGTCATATCCGTCCAAACCATGACCGACGAAATCTTGGCCCATGAAGGAGCCATTCCAGGTATGCATGACGTAGCGTCCGTCGAACACCGACTTTGCGTGCATGGTGCCTTCTGAGTCGCCCATAGCGCCGGTGGTGATGTAGGTCCAGTGTCCCACCATACGGGTTAGATGCTCGTGGTGCTCGCCCGGCATATTCGCGGCAACCCATGCCTCCATCTCGGCCGCATGATCTTCTTCCTGCTCGTGGTGTCCGGCGAGCAGTGCTCCCGGAATCAGGCACAGCATTGCCAGTGCCAGTATGCTTAGTTTCTTCATTCCATTCCTCCTGGTTGTTGATGAACAGCCGGCTCGAATTTCCGCTGGTCCAACCGACTGGGTCGAATTGTAGCCTCGCTGGGGGATCAACGCCAAACCTAAGTCAGGCTTCTGATTTTCCGGAGCGAGGTTACAAAGTAGAGTTTGCCAACTCAAAACGCTCTTTTCTAGGTGGTTTCAGATCGTTTCTTCTTGGACTCTTTCTCTGCTTTCTTGGGGTCCAGATCCGGCAGCAGCAGAGTGAGAACAAAGCTCACCACGCTGATTACCAAAGCCCCGAGGATCGCTGGCCAGCAGCCATCAACCGAAAACGGAACTCCTACCGCACCCGCTGCACCGGCAGAGAACATCAGCAAAGCGGCATTAATCACTATGGTAAACAGGCCCAAGGTCAACAGCACCAGAGGGCAAGTTAGGAAACGAAGAATCGATCCCAGAGTGGCATTGACCAGACCGAAAATCAGCGCCAGCACCAACAATCCGAGCCAATTCCCGCTGTAGACGATTCCGGGAACCAGCTGTGCCGCAACCCACAGCGCGGAGGCGTTGACCAATAAGCGAAGTATAAATCTCATGCCTTAAAGACTACCTCAACCGGCAAGCCGATTCTGGCTCAGGTTGGAGACAGTGATGATTAGACTTGCGCATAGCAACGCCTTGTGCGAAAAGTATCCGGGGTGTATCGTTTTCCCAGGTTGATTCTTGGTTAATGGGATGTCGGTTGCCGGAGTAGAACGGTGAAGACAGTAAGAAAGAAACAGAAGCGCAAAGATGGCGGTTTCACGCTGGTTGAATTGCTGATCGTGATTGCCCTCGTAGGGCTTCTCTCAACTTTTGGTTTTCCGCTGCTGCAGAACTACATCAACCGAGCCAAGGTTGACGGCTCGATGCGCAGCACCATGGTGCTATTTCGACAGGCCCGGTATGAGGCGATAAAGAAGAGCCGCACCATCACCGTGCAGGCAGATCTCACCAACAATTGGATCGATAGTTATTGGGACGAAAACGGTGACCGCATCAAGAACAACAATGACGTCGAAGTAGCACCCCGTTTTCGGTTGCGCAGCGGCGTGACGTTTAAGAAACCTGTGTCGGCGCCGGGAGTGCAGAACCCGGGTTTTTTCACGGATGGCGGATCGGTTTACGTCTTCTTCCAAAATGATGGATCGGTGACTACCGCTGGAGCTATAAGAGTTGGCGATACACGGGAAAACTATCTGGAGATCGAGGTTTCACCAGCGGCCACTGCAAAAGCCTCGCTGCGCAAGTGGATCGAGACTGGCGGCGGTCGGTGGCTTGAGTGGGGCCGAGAAGAGGAGTCATGGAAGTGGTACTAGAGCGTCAAGTCATTTCCGTAAGAGGAAGTCGCGCGAGTGGTTTTTCACTCCTGGAAGTACTCATCGCTTCGCTCCTTTTTTTGGTCGTTGCTCTGGGTATCTTGCCGATGTTCCAAAGAGCGATTCGAACTAATGCCGCTGGTCAGGACTCAACCGATGTAGCGAACCTGGCTCGATCTCGAGTGGAAGAATACATGCAGGTACCATTTGACAGTCTGCTACTGAATGTCATCGGAGGGACGGAAAATCAACTTCAGGACCACTACTTAAAAGAAACTGAGGTCTGGGCTCCGCATGCTGGGCCCCATGGGGTGAACCTTGCCGACCCGGCGATATGGGAACGCACCACGACCGTCCGCTGGTATAACGTTGCATCTGTAAATGGTGATGACGGAGGTACCGCTGATCCGGGCGATGACCTGCAGACCGGTATCGTGAATCGCACCGAGGCGCTGTCCGCTGGGACCCCAGTGGGGGACATCCACTTCAAGGAGATCGAGGTGACACTTCAGGGTGTATCGGATGGCAGCGGTATCATCAGCCCCGGTAAACGAATCGTAGTACGGGCGTTGAGGTCCCAATGAGAAGCGCATCGAGGCTACGCGAGCCATCGCATCAGGCGGGTTTCACACTGATCGAGTTGCTGGTGGCGCTTCTGATTTCAGTTGTGGTGATCGTTGGAATGCTCAACCTCTTCGACCTGTCCAATCGCATCAGCGTCCAGCAGACCGAGATTGCCGAGATGCAGCAGAGCCACCGGGTGGCGCAGTATGACTTGGTGCGACTTACGCGCGAGACCGCCCGAGGCATGGTTCCGGTGGATTTTCCCACCAACCCCAATGGCGCTATCCAGATTCCCAACGGGCTGGCGGTTGCTGTACGCAACAATGTTGCAGCGGATTCCAATCTGGTGCCGGCCAATAACGCGACCCCGTTGCTGGTGGATGGCAGCGACGTATTGACTTTGCGAGGGATTTTCACCAATCCCCTCTACCTGATTGACTATGGCAGCGTCGGAGCGGTGACTGTACTGGGGAATCCGGCGACCGGCGGTACCATCAGAATCGATCGGCGCTACCAGGGAACCATTATCCAGGACGTTGACCGGTTGCAAGCCGCGATTGACAATGCAGCCACCAATCCTGAGGCGCTGTTTCTTGTGGGCCCACGGTCGGACGCGAGCTTTTCCATCGTCGAGCTAACCGGCGGAGTTATCAATGTGGATCAGGCGACCATCAACTTTGCGGTAACCGGGGGCACGCGCACCAATGCCTACCAAACACTGGCGCCGTGGCCTGCTGCCGGGTTGCGCAACGTCGCCTACGTGGGCATCTTGGAGGAGTACCAGTATTTCGTCGAGCAGCAATACCGAATCGATGGCGACAACACCAGCGAGTCGATGCCAAGAATGGCCCGGGCGCGCTTCCATCCCGGGACCACCGTGGCGCACCCCAGCAACCCCAACATGAACGTGGCCATCGCCGACAACGTCTTTGACCTGCAACTCGCCCTGGGTATAGATACGTTGGTTCCGTTGGACGGGCAAGTGACCGAGAATGAACCTCCTGATGCCGCTGATGAATGGCTCTACAATGCCGCTGGTGACGCCGCGACAGAAGGGAACGCGGCAATGTGGGTTCAATCGGACGTCGATGGAGATGGGGACTTGGACCGCAAGCCGCTTTACTACCTGCGCATCAACACGTTGATTCACACTGATCGTAAGTTTCGCGGGCATTTTTCCGAGGCCTTGGCCGGAGCACAAGTCGAAGATCGTATCGACTTCGCAATGATCGATAGTGCAGAAGAGCTTCGTTACCGGCGCCGTTGGTTGCAGAGCACTGTAGATTTCCGCAACCTGTTTTAGATGGGTAAGGATTGAGGCCAATCAAATGATGAGCAAGACAAGTAATGGGGAAACGAAAGATTGCCTCCCTGGCTACCAAGTTTATCGCGTCTCGCAACGGGGCTCTGCTTACCTCATTAGTCTATTGGTGATGCTGGTGTTGACCTTGATGGGGTTAGCCTTAACCACGCTTACCCAGACGGAATTACTGATTGGCAGCAATGAGCGGCAGATTCAGCGCTTGTTTTTCGCCGCTGATGCTGGTCGCGCGGCCTCGACGGCCAAGGCGCTGTTGAGCAATGACTACGAGCCCTACGCGTTTGAGTTGACAGAGGCGAATCTTTGGGGGAGTAGGTCGGGACTTAGCACCCGCCACGTCGTCGAAATGTCGGCGTTCTATCCAGCACAGGAAGAGATTTGTGATCTCTGCGACTCAGCCAACTCGATGTCGCTCAAGGCCAACCCACTCTATCGGACCGCCTTTATTGTGGGTTCGACAGCAGTTCGTATCAACGACGTAGACGGCAACGAGGTTGGCCGGAAGGTGATCGGTACCTTTGTCGACTTGCACCCCATCGATACCACGGTAAGTGCCCAGGCGACCGTCATCGATCCGATTACGGACGAGGTGATCGGTAACAAGATGGAGACCATCGAAGGTACGTTGCGAGGTAGCACCTACTAAGCGAGTGCTTCGCAATGTGGAGAAATATTCCATGAACATCAAGAACAAGATACTGAGAACTGTCCCCGTTTTGGGCATGAGCCTGTGCATGGTGTTGGCTATCGGAGGCTTGCCCGCTGAGGCCGATGACACCGACCTGTTTCGTACCGGTTCTGCCAAACCGTACTTGTTTGTTTTCTTTGACACTTCTAGCTCGGTGAACAACCTGCCGGGTGACCAAGAGCCGGGTGCTGGCAACGGCGACGATCCGGGGTCGATTTTCTATCAATCCAAGAAGGTCTTTTTTGAGGTTTTCAACGACGTCTACCAGCAGCACGGTGATGCGGTGCACTATGCCTTCGGCTCGTACAACAAGGACCAGACCAAGATTAGGAGCAAGCACTGGGTCTACCAGATCGCGCCTGGTAGCGGGGCTCTGGATATCGGTGGAGAGAGTTATCCGAACGCAGATGACCTATTGGTCCTAGGAGCCCACTTTCCGGCCGGGGTAGTGGGGCGTCAACCGACTTTTGGCGGTGGGGGCAGTGAAGGGCCCGAGCAAGGCAACGCCAACGGCCTAACGGCCACTTCCGCTGGAGTCTTGGGAAGTTGCAGTGCCCCTGCCGATCTGGCCAGCCAGCGTGTGCATATCAACCGTTTTCCCAAGCTGCACCCGGTGGCAGCGGTGGCCGGCGACGCCTTCAGCGGGGTTGGTAGTATGGCGCCAACGACTTTATTCATAGAACAGGGAGGCACGACCTATGAGTTGGTGGTGAGCCCGCAGACCGGTTTGGTTGGCGATTCCGGTTTGACCGCGAATTTAGTGCTGACCCCGTGTGGCGGAGGCACGCCGAGTAGCGCTCAGGTGACGCTTACCAAGGTACAGGAGTTTCTCTACCACGAGCAAGTAGATGACGGCGGGTTCAATTTAGAGAGTAACAAGCACGAGATGACCAATGGCTATTGGGAGTACCAGGACACTAGTGCGGCAGCCGCCTGCGGCACTGCCAACGGCCCGCATACCGGTTACGGTTGGGAGACCAACTACGACGGCTACTTCGCCGGTGATTTGGGCATACCTGCAAACGAAAACCCGGTGTCACCGATTTCCACCGAAGTCGACTCATTTGGCGCTGCGCCAGAGTGCCTCCCTGGCTCGACGCAACGCAAGACAGATTGCAACCTTCGCCAAGAGACTGTCGTCTACGACACGGTCCATGCTTGTTTTGATTCGGCCGCCCCCGAATGGCGCTCGCGTGACGAGGGAGACCTGATCCCCTTTGACTGGGTGGCAACCAACCGCGACGATTTCTTCAAGCGCTTGGCCCCTAATTGGTTCGAAGGGGTAGCGCCATCGGACCTTCGCTTCGATGCGGCATCCTATTTCACCGATGTGCCGGCGGCAGATGGCTATCTGCGGCTCAAGAATCCGGCGCTCAAGCCGTTATTGGCTTACGGAGCCAGTACAATCGGCGATGCGCTCACTGATTTCCGCTGTTGGTATGCTGGCAGTGATGCTTCGGGCAACAAATGCAGGCAGAGTACCCAGCCCTTCGGTAAAGGCTGGAAGGAGCTGGCGGGCGCCTGTGACGCCGACTTAGGTTGTAGCAAGATCTACCAGATCATTATTACCGACGGTGAGAATAACTGTGCGGGGGAGAACCCAGCATCTGCGACCGCGAACTTGAAAGCGAAGCATGTTATTGAATCCTGGGTGATCAATTTTGGCGGTCCTCAAGGCTCCGACCTGGCGCCGCTGGCACAGAACACCAACGGTGAATACCTGGAAGTCGAAGATGGAGATGAACTCAAAGCCGAGCTCGAGCGCATTGCCGGGATCATTCTTGAGGACACCCGCCAGTTTGCTTCTGCGGCCGCCCCCCAGGTGCAGGCCGATGACAACGACAAAGTCTTTAACGCCAGCTTCAACCCGGTTTCCGATCCGAGTAGCGTTACTCCTGCAGCGGGCATGTGGCCCGGTCGTCTGAACGCATTCTTGAAGCCGGTGCCATTGGTCGACGGTGTTCCTGACACCTCTTTCTCGTGTAGCTCAGACCCGAGTGTTGCACCACGCGCCAACTGCCACCTTTGGGATGCCGGCGCTGAAGTTGTGGAGCAATCTGCTGGCCTGGGGCTCGCAGAGAATCAACGCCGCGTATTTTATGGTCGCGCCGGTCCTGCGGGGCAGGGCAGTACTCTGCGACGGTCTTTGGCGCCAACCTCGGGTGCGACGCCGGAGAATGTGCGCTATGACCTGTGGCGTGGTCTGGGCCTGATCTCGGGGACCACACCCGATGACGACTTGCTGACGCAGCCGCAAGAGACTACCTTGGAAACCAATGCAAACACGGCCCTGGCCAGTCTTTACGCGATCAAGACCTTTGACCCGGATGCAGGGACGACGGGCGACGAATTCGATTTCGTTTTCGGCGACATCTTTCATTCTGAGCCATTAGTGATCGATCAACCCGAGAGTGTCACGTACTTTCGCCAGAATCTGTTCAGTGACCCAGGCGCAACGGATTGCGATAGCAATCCTGGGTACCGTTGCTTCTTCTTCAAACACCAGAACCGTCGCAAGGTGATGTTTTTTGGGGCCAATGATGGTCTGCTACACGCGGTGGATGGAGGCATCCCACGGCCCGTCGGCCATCCGTTTGAGGGTCGCTACGATGATGGGTCAGGGCGGGAAATCTTCGCTTTTGCTCCGCGCATTACCTTACCTACGATCTATTCGCAGCACTCGGGTGGGCCGCGTCAGTGGTCGGTGGATGCCTCACCGAACGCTTCGGATGTATTTATTGACGCCGTGGACAACGGGGTCTTTCCCGACCCGGACGATCGTGAGTGGCGCACTATCTTGGTGACCGGTCTGCGCCGTGGAGGCCGCGGCTATTTCGCGCTGGACGTCACGCAGCCGGACGAGTACGATCCCGACGGTGTTCCCGACCCCGAGGGAGGAGCTATTGACTACGTGCCTTCTTGCATCGACGCTGCGTCTTTTGACCCTGGTGCTTGTGGTCCTGTTCCCTATGCCACACCATTGTGGGAGTTCACCGACGCGGCGTATGTCGCGACATCTGATCCAAACGTGATGCCGGACCGTTGGGTGCCGTTTGATGAAGATGGCAACGGTGTTCCCGACCTGGGTTCCTCATGGTCGGATCCGGTGCTTGGCCTAATGCAGGTGTGCATTGGCACGAATTGTGATCCGAAGGCCGAACCGAACGATGTCGAAGTGCGCAGCGTGGCTGTGGTCGGTGGCGGTTTCAACGGCGCTGGAACAGCCGGGGATTGGGTATACATCATCGATATTGAGACCGGCGAGGCTATTTATAAACAGCGCTTGTGCTCAGAGGGAACCTCCGGAGCAACCTGCCAGAGCGCCGGAGCTGCTCCGGCCGAGCCCGCGGTGGTGGATATTGACGGTGACGGTTTCATCGACCGCATCTACCAGGGAACCCGCGCCGGCTATATGCTGCGCGCAGACCTGAAAGACTCGAGCGGCAACGTACCGGCGTTGAGTCTGTTCGTTGCCGACACCCTCGAACTGGGAGTGAGCCCGATGGTGAGCCGCATCACGAATCAAGACTTTGCTCCACGTGAGATTTTTCGCGCATCGGTCGCCGGCAATACGCCGATCGCATCGCGGCAGATCTTCTTTCGTCCCGCCGCGGGATTCCTGTCCGACCTCGGACAATACGCCCTCGCGTTCGGTACCGGCAATCGCTTTAATTTATTCGCCGAGGACGACGAACCAGGCCGTTTCTACGTCGTTCGCGACAACATCGCGATTGGTGACTATGCCACCCGCTACAGCGAGGACGACCTGGTTACCGTCGTCGACGGAGGGGCGGGTACTGGCCTTGACACTTTGGCGGAGTCCAGCCCAAAGCAAGGTTGGGTGCTTCTAACCCGTCCAGACGACCGCCTCATTTCCACGCCATTCCAGGTTGCTGGCATAACCGTGTTCACTATGTTCGATCCTGAGGTTCAAAACTTAGGTACTGGCGGTAATGGCAATGGTGGTGGCGGCGATCCGCTGTGCCGGAAGACTGGCACAAGCCGTGTCTTCGCTGTTAATACCCGCAATTCTGACGGCCTTCTTTTTGCCGGTGGTGTGCGCACCCGCGGCACTGACATCGTTGGATTTGCTGTCACCCCTTCACTCGAGCGCGCGGGGACACAGAATGTCTACGACCCCACTGATCCGGCGTCCGGCAGTACTAGGCCGGATGACCCCACTGATCCGCAGAACTTGGTTGCCTGTGAAGACAACCCGGACTGTGTGCTGGCGCTGGACGAGATGAAGAAACTTCAACCTAACAACTGCAAGTACGGTTCGCAGCGCCACAACTTGCCGCTAACAACCGACTTGTTGGTCAAAGTTGGAGAGATCCCGATTCCGATCTGCGTTATCGACAAGAACTGGACCGAGCTCTAGCGCCTCGCTTTCGGCCGGGGCGTTTTCGTTTTCGAAACGGAACCGAGTGGGGCAACCCGATGGGGGTTGGATCTATTAGCACCGTCTGCCAGACTGCGGATGATGCGTATCGCTACTTGGAATATCAATGGACTGAAAGCTCGATTCGACTTCCTCAAGTTGTGGCTGGCGGATCGCCAGCCAGATGTGGTGGGTCTTCAAGAGTTAAAGAGTGAGGAGAGAAACTTTCCTTTTGCTGAATTGGAGGAACTGGGGTATCACGCACTGGTTCATGGTCAGAAAGCCTGGAATGGGGTCGCGTTATTGAGTCGGGAATCGATGGAGTTAGTTCAAGCGGGGCTTCCTGGAGAGGATGATTTTGGTGCCCGCTGGATCTGCGGTCGCCTGGGGGATCTCTTGGTGGGGACTGTCTATTGCCCGAATGGAAAGAGTGTCGAGCATGAGGACTATCAGCGCAAGTTGGCGTGGTTCGATCATTTGTCCGCTCACCTGAACGACATAGTGGGCCCTGACGAACGTTCGATGGTCGGCGGCGACTTCAATATTTGTACAGCGCCTTTGGATTCCTGGGACGAGGAAACGTTGGCGGGTAGAATTTTTCACACTGAGGCTGAGCGAGAACGCATTAAGAGGCTGGCCAACGACGGGTGGGTCGATCTGTACCGCCAGCGATATCCGGACAAACAATCGTTTTCTTGGTGGGACTATCGGGCCGGCGCATTTCATCGCAACCATGGGCTGCGCATTGATTTGATGTTTGGCACCTTTCCGTTGGTGGATGAGGTCGAAGAAGTTTGGATCGACCGCGACTACCGTAAAAAGCAGGATGGGCTGACCGCTTCCGATCACGCGCCAGTGGTGGTTGATTTAGCGTAGTCCGTAATCGCGATTAGGACTTGAACGTCATCCCGGCGGGGGCTTTGGGAACGGGAGCCGGGATCTGTTGGACGATCAGTTCATAGATTGGGTATTCGTGGAGTTTCAGCAGATCCCCAACCCCCAAACCACCGCCCTTCGGGGATGGCATTCGCGCGTAGAAGTGGTGTTCGAAACTGCCAACAGGTTCCCGCCCCCCGCGCAGCCCCCGCGGGAATGACATTCGCGGGCAGCAGCTTGGTCATAGAATAAAAGAAGGGAGCCCAGCGGGCTCCCTTCTTGTTTCGATCTGGAACGGTGCCTAGTGAAGTGCGCCGTCACCCTCGTTGTCGGTGACCTCGTCCACTGCGTCGCCGACCTTTTCGGCTGCCTCGCCTGCGGCTTCAACAGCTTCGCCAGCAACGTAGGCGGTATCTTCTGCGACTTCTTCGATCGCATCGCCGGTCGCCTCGATGGCGTCACCAGTCGCCTCGACCACGGCCTCGCCAGCGTCGACCACGGCCTCACCAGTGGCTTCAAGGGCGTCGCCAGTTGCCTCAACAGCATCTCCGGCGCCTTCGGCGACGGCTGCTCCAGTATCTGCGGTGGCGTCAACGGCGTCGTGCGCGGTCTCGCGTGAGCAAGCGATCGGTAGTACTAGGACCGCCGCTACTAACAGAAGTAACCATAGTGTCTTGTTTTTGAACATTCCAATTCCTCCCCTTTGTCGGGTTGTTCGCCTGGGTATTGTCTTTCGTCCAGCCCTCTCCGTGAGCCGGTCGAAAGAGTTTATAACAAAGACTCGACGACGAGAGCACTTAGGCGGCGTTGAGCGATGGTTTACCCTCGACGAGACCGAGACGGTAAAGAAACAGACGATCTTGTGGCGAGGGTAGAATCAGCCGGTGAACGGAAGACCTACAGACTTGCGATAGAGGAGAAACCCCGTGGGCGACAATGCAGGAACAGATAATCCACTCAGGGCACTGGCCGCCCAAGGACAGGCGGTGTGGTTGGACTACATCCGAAGGGACATGTTGACCGGCGGCGAGTTGGCGCGCTTGGTGGAAGAGGATGGAGTGACCGGAGTGACCAGTAATCCAGCCATCTTTGAAAAGGCGATTGCTGGCAGCGATCTATATGACGACTCGATTCGAGAGTATGAGCGTAGCCATCCCGGGGCTCCGATCGAGGAGTTGTACGAAGAGCTAGCGGTCACCGACATTCGTTTGGCCGCTGATGCCTTGCAGGGGGTTTACCAAGCCACAGAAGGAGCTGATGGATTCGTCAGTTTAGAAGTATCACCGCGGCTTGCCGATGACACCGAGACCACCATCGACCGAGCGCATCACTTGCGACAGCGAGTGGACCGCCCCAATGTGATGATCAAAGTCCCGGCGACCCCCGCTGGAGTGCTGGCGGTCGAACAACTGATCGCCGATGGGGTACACGTCAACGTCACGTTGATGTTCTCGCTGTCCGACTATGAGGCGGTTGCCCAGGCCTATTTGAGCGGTGTCCGACGAGCGGCGGATCCCAGTCGGGTTGCTTCCGTGGCTTCCTTTTTTGTCAGCCGTGTCGATAGCAAGGTTGATGCTGCGTTGGAACAAATCGGCACGCCCGAGGCGCTTGCGTTGCGTGGGCAGGTGGCGATTGCCAACAGCAAGTTGGCCTATCGTCGTTTTGAGCAGCTTTTCCGTGGCGGTGAGTTTTCCGCGCTCCACGATCGTGGTGTGAGGCCCCAACGGCCATTGTGGGCCAGTACCAGTACCAAGAATCCGAGTTATCGAGATGTCCTCTATGTCGAAGATTTGATCGGCCCGGAAACGGTAAACACGATTCCACCCAAGACACTGGACGCATTTCGCGATCACGGGTTGGTGCGCCGCACTGTCGATCGAGATGTCGATGCGGCGACCGAAGTGCTTGAGCAGTTGGATGCGCTTGGCATAGATCTGGCGCAGATTACTGCCGACCTGCAGCGTGAGGGCGTTGAAAAGTTTGTCAAACCATTTGACAGCTTGCTGGAGACTCTTGAGCAACAACGCAAGGTGTTGCTCAAGGATCAAGAGAAGCACAATCCGTTGATGGACAACTAGATGTGCCCAAATCCGGCCCCAACACTGACCTCCAGTCTGCAGGGATTTGAGGAATTGGTCGCTCGGCGGCTGCGGCAGTGGCGTCACGGTGACGTTGCTGGAAGGTTGCTGGGTAAGGACCCAACTCTCTGGTCTACCAGCAGTCCGCCGGAACTGGTTGATCGTTTGGGTTGGCTGGATGTCCCTTTACGTCCGGACGCCGAGATCAACGCGATCGAGAAATTTGGCGATCAGATTCGGTCTGAGGGCTACTCTCATATCGTAGTTCTGGGAATGGGTGGATCGAGTCTGGCCCCTGAGATGTTTGCCAATACGTTGTCGGGAAGTGCCGGAATTTCCCTCGAGGTCTTTGATTCGACCCATCCCTCAGCGGTTGCCGCTGCGGCGCAGCGATGGGATCCGGTGAGCACCTTCTTTGTCGTTTCCAGTAAGTCCGGCCGTACCCTGGAAACGCTTTCTTTGTACCGCTTCTTTCGCGACTGGTTGGCCGGTCACGGTCGGCAGCCAGAGGGCCAAATGATTGCAATCACCGACCCAGGTTCCGCTCTCAGCGAGGGATCTGGAGAAGGACGATTTCGCCGAGTATGGGAATCGAATCCTGAGGTCGGCGGTCGCTACAGCGCGCTGACCGCCTTTGGACTGGTCCCGGCGACTCTGTTTGGGGTAGATATTCGCAGTGTTGTGGATAGTGCTCGGCACGCTCGGGAACTATTGGAGGGATCGGTGGAAGAGCGCATCGAGCTGATCCGTCTTGGGGTGATCCTGGGCGACCTGGCGGCGGCCGGAGTCGACAAGCTGACACTGCTGACCGGTAGGGGGATGCGGGCGTTCCCAGCCTGGTTGGAACAACTGATTGCCGAGAGTCTAGGTAAACGAGGTAGGGGCATCGTGCCGGTGATCGAAGAACCATTGGCTTCGGCCAAGGGGTATGACGTAGACCGATTGTTTGTCAGTCTGGAATTGGAGAGTGAGCACAACGGCGCCCTAGAGGAGACGCTACAAGAATTGCAGGCTGTCCATCCGGTGGTTCGTTTGCGTCTTCCCGAGGCCACTGATGTCGGCTTCGAGATTGTGCGCTGGGAGGTTGCGGTTGCTACAGCGGGGTCGATTCTGGGGGTCAACCCGTTCAATCAGCCAGATGTCGAAGCGGCCAAAGACCTAGCGCGACAGAGAATGAATGGTGCCGCGGTGGAGCGAGAGGACCAGGACGGACAGTGGGCTGTTGCAGCGGATACCGAGCAAGAGGAATTCAGCAGCTTGGTAGCCGCTTGGCTCAAAGGGGTGGTACGCGGTGGCTATTTCGGGATTCACGCGTATTTACCGGCGAGCGACGTGCTTGATGTTGCGGTCCGCTCTTTGCGCGCCGAGCTCAGCCAGTCAACCCGATTGGCGACCACCTTCGGCTATGGCCCTCGATTTCTTCACTCGACCGGACAACTGCACAAAGGTGGGCAGAGCAACGGCTTATTCTTGCAGTTGATTGACGACGCGTCGTTGTCGCTCAAGATTCCGGATTCTGACCTGGATTTTGGGACTGTGATTCAAGCGCAGTCTTCCGGCGACGCTGCGGCGCTGTTTGATCGCCGCCAGTGGGTGCTTCGGCTACATGTCGGCTCCGATCCGGTGGCGGCAGTTGAGCGACTAACTCGCTGGCTGGCAGATCAGCGGCGTCGATAGTCGAGCTCAGCAGTTCGATAACAACAGGGAGAAACTCACGATGCGTATCGGCATGATCGGCTTGGGAAAGATGGGAGCCAACATGGGCTTGCGCCTACTCGGTAGCGGGCACCAAGTGGTGGGCTTCGACCTGAAGCAGGATACGAAAGATGAACTGGTTAAAGCTGGCGGACAGGCGACTGATTCCATTCAAAGCTTAGTTGCCAGGTTGGCAGAGTCGGAAGAGACCGTCGTGGTCTGGATGATGGTGCCCTCCGGCAAACCGGTCGAACTGACCTTGGAAGCTTTGTTTGGAGCTCTACCAGCTGGTGCAATCATCATTGATGGTGGAAACTCCAACTACAAAAGCACCATCGAACGGGCGGCTTCAGCGCAGAGTCAAGGGTTCGAATACGTCGACGTTGGCACCAGTGGCGGCGTTTGGGGCTTGGAGCAGGGGTACAGCTTGATGGTCGGTGGCTCTACCGAGGCGGTGGCGACGATTCGTCCAATCTTGGAGTCTCTGGCTCCGTCATCAAAGACCGGTTGGGGCCACGTCGGCCCGGTCGGATCCGGCCACTTTGTCAAGATGATCCACAACGGGATCGAGTATGGATTGATGCAGGCGTATGCCGAGGGATTTGCTATCTTGGGTCGCAAACAAGAGTTTGATCTGGACCTCCATCAGGTAGCGGAAATTTGGCGCGATGGGTCGGTGGTTCGTAGTTGGTTGCTGGATTTGACCGCCAACGCTTTGGCAGAGAACCCGGAGATGGCAGGACTGGAGCCTTGGGTCAGCGATTCCGGCGAAGGTCGCTGGACGGTGCAGGAAGCCATAGATTTGGACTCACCAGCGCCGGTGATTACCATGGCGCTGATCGAGCGGTTGTCCTCGCGGGATCCGGACTCCTATGCCCATCGGTTGTTGGCGGCGATGCGTAATCAATTTGGCGGACACGCGGTAAAAAAGACATGAGTTCCGGAATCAGCGAAGCATTCCCGCCTCACACTTTTCTGCTATTGGGAGGTACCGGAGACTTGACCGGGCGCAAGTTGCTCCCAGCTTTGTATCGTCTACACCAAGACGGTTCCTTAGCCGACGATCACCGTATCGTAGCGGTTTCGCGCGATTCAGAACTGAGCGACGAAGGCTATCGTCGCTGGGCCGCTGGAGCACTGGAGCAGGCGGGGATCGGGGTCGATACAAGTTGGTGCAACCACTGTCTGCACCACGTTCCGGTGGCAGAAGATGGCGACTACGCGAAGCTGGCGTCTCGCATCCATGACTTGGAAGGTGGTGCAGATGGGCCCAATCGCGTCATCTACATGGCGTTGCCGCCGCGGGTATTTGGGCCCGCCGCGGACGCTCTGTCGGCACACGGACTGCACCGCAGTGCCGGTTGGACCCGCTTGGTGGTGGAGAAGCCATTTGGCGAAGATATCGACTCAGCGGTGGCTCTCAATCGTCGTTTGCACCGCAATTTTGAAGAGTCTTCGATCTACCGAATCGACCACTACTTGGGCAAAGAGACGGTGCAGAATTTGTTGGTGTTCCGATTCGCAAACGCGATGTTTGAGTCGTTGTGGAATCGAGATCGCATCGACAATGTGCAGATCACGGTCGCAGAAACCGTCGGAGTCGGCGGGCGAGCTGGGTACTACGACAAGGTCGGCGCTTTGCGGGACATGGTGCAGAACCACCTAACCCAGTTGGTGGCGCTGATCGGGATGGAGATCCCTGCTGCTTATGAGGCTGCGGCCGTGCGCAACGAAAAGGTCAAAGTATTGCGCGCGATCCGAGAGATCGGACCCGAAGATGTGGTGTTTGGTCGGTATGGGGCGGGCACTATCGGCGATCGAGCAGTGCCCGGATACTCGGAAGAAGAGGGCACGCCAGAGGCGTCCAGGACAGAAACGTTCGTCGCCCTGGGACTGCACATCGACAATTGGCGGTGGCAAGGAGTGCCCTTTTTCCTGCGCACTGGCAAGCGCATGGCCCGGCGAACGACCCAAATCGCAGTTACCTTCAAGCGACCTCCGGTGAGCTTGTTTGAGAACCTGCACTGGCGTGAGGTTGACCACGACGTTTTGCAGATCACGCTGCAACCAGACGAGGGTTTCTCTTTGTATTTCGACGTCAAAAAGCCTGGGGAACCGCTGCAGATCGAAAAGGTGCCTCTGGAGTTCAGTTATGAAGAGGCCTTTGGCAAGCCAGCGGATGCCTACACCACACTACTCGGCGACATCTTGACCGGAGATCAAACTTTGTTTGTCCATGCTGAGGAAGTGGAGGCGTCTTGGCGGCTCTACACGCCGCTTCTGGATCGCAATATTAAGTCCCACAAATACTCAGCCGGGAGCTGGGGTCCGCGAGAGGCGGATCGAATCCTGGCTCGCCACGGTGGACTATGGCGGACCTTTTAGCCGCGCCCGACCTCGAGGTTCATATCCTGCGCGATCGTGATGCGGTCGTTGACTACGTGGTTCGCCAGATAGTGGCTACGGTGACGGCGGCGGTCGAGCTGCGTGGGCGTGCCACCGCGGTTCTCTCCGGAGGCTCGACACCGCAGCCGATCTACATGGCTTTACCTCTCTTTGCTGGACTGGAGACTGTGCGATGGGTACTGGGAGATGAGCGGCTGGTTGCCCCCAACGATCCGCGGAGCAACCAATCCATGGTGCGACGAAGCTTGCTGGACAGACTAGCCCTACCGTCGGATCGGTTGATTGCGCCGGACTTGAAATCGACGCCAAAACAAGTCATTGCTAGCTACACCGCCAGCATAAAGAGGACCATGGCGGAAGATTCAGAACGCTTGTTTGACCTCACTCTGTTGGGTTTGGGAGACGATGGGCATACCGCTTCGCTATTTCCCGGTATGGAGATGTCTACACAGGCTACGGTCCAACTGGCAACGGCTCCGAGCGAGCCCAGGCAGAGGGTCAGCTTGACGGCCTCGACTCTGAATCGCTCTAGGAAGGTGCTATTCGTGGTGGTGGGAGCTGGCAAGGCGGACGCGGTGCGCAGGGCAGTGCTTGGCAGTCAAGATTCCAAGGTCCAGGATGGCAGGGTTCACGATCGCGAGGTTCGGGGTCGCAATGTGCCAAATCCTGAACGACCCAGTTCTTGGATCCGACCGTCCCAAGGATCTCTGACCTGGGTTTTGGACACCGCGGCGGCAAGCAGTTTGAATGATCCGGCGATGGTTGCCAAATCCTAGGTCTCCCGCCAACTAATTCCCCCTAGTCACGCTAAACTCCGCACGCAGATTGCTCTACCGGAATACGAGGCTCGACGTGGCAGAAGAACACCTTTACAAGATCATGTTTGTTAGCCAGGGTGAGGTCTATGAGATCTACGCCCGCGAGGTAACCCAAGGGTCCTTGTTTGGATTTGTTGAGATTGAAGAGTTGACCTTTGGCAGTGAGGACAAGGTGGTGGTCGATCCGTCCAAAGAGCGGATCGAGCGCGAGTTTGCAGGGGTGAAGCGAAGCTACATTCCGATGCACGCGATCGTGCGCATCGATGAAGTGGAGAAGGAAGGGTCTGCTCGGATTCTTTCGGGAGAGGCTTCGGAGGGCAATGTTCACGTTTTCCCGACGCCGATCTACACTCCGCGTGGCACTAAAGAATAGGTAGTCGGTCGATCTGAGTAGATCCCGGCCCCCCAAGATTCCCGCCAGCCGGGATGACGAAGAAAGAAGACCACGCGTAGGGCGGCCAATCCCGAGCCACAATATCGGTACCGGATTCCCGCGGGGCTAGGCTCTCGGTGCTCCAACTGTCCTCATGTCGGACGACCGGAGGTGCGTCATCCCCGCGGGGGGGTGGGAGTGGGGCGGGGATCTCGCCTGAGATCAGACAAAAAAGGCCGGGGTCAAACCCCGGCCTTTAAGTTTTGTTTGGATAGCTTGACTAGAAGGTGAACGCGACCTGAGCGACTACCTTGCGGCTGATGATGTCGCCGAAGACGTGCTGCTGCGCATCCTCATCAGTCAGATTTTGAGCGTTCAGCGACAGCGTGGTATTGCCCTCGTTCAGGCGCCAGCCGAATCCAGCGTTGAGCATGGTGAAAGAGTCTGTTGGACCGTAGAACCGTGAATCCAAGATGTCCGTCCAGAATGCCTCATCCTGGTAGTTCGCATTGGTGTTGAAGAAAAAAGTATCGCCCTGAAACGCCAAGTTGATGTTGGCGCGGTGTTGAGGTGGAATGTTGACCGGTAACACCCGTTGGCCACTCGGCAAAATGACTGGGAAGACACCTTCGACTTCGGGCTCGTCTTGGTACGAGTAGTTGAAACCCCAAGACCAATTGTTGCCACGGTTGACATCCAGGGAAAATTCAGCGCCACTATCTTTGGTAGAACCGATGTTCCGATAGCTGAAGCTGGCTGGAAGCTGACCTTGGAGACCGGGCAACGGAAATGGCACACCGGGGATGTTGTAGAGGCCTGGTGGCAGATCCAAGAGGATCGCTGGGAGCGGAAATCCTGGTGGCGGATTGGAGGCTGTGTAAGCACTGGCAGCAAAGAAGTCATGACTGTCCTTGGTATCATTATCGTAGATCGAAAACGTCACTGTTTTATTGCCAAAGGTACCCAAATAGCCGAGTTCGATGGCATCCAGCTGTTCCTCGACCAGGTCCACATTACCGCCTGCCAAACTAGGGAAGATGTAAAGGCCTAGAGGGCCGAAGTCGACCGCGTTGATGATCACGATGTCTAAGTAGTTGTTGACCAACGATGGCGATTTGAAAGCCCGGTTGAAAGACGCGCGATAGGTCTGATTTGGTTTCGGCGAATACATCAAACTGGTGCGCGGTGAGACCACGCTGCCAATCGGATCGATGTCGTCAAATCGGGCACCAACTAGCCAACGCCATTTGTCGCCGATCAGAACTTCATCCTGTAAATAGATGCCGAACTCGCTGCGGCTGTCCTCGCCTGGGGCAATCGACAGGTCAAAGTCGACCTGACGCACATTACCGCCATAAGTGAGGATGTTGTTGCCGGCGACTACCGAGGTGTTGGCTACGTCGATATTGGCTGCTGTGGTCTCGAACAAGAAAGCCAAGGGCTGACCATCGACGCCGCGGGTGAGCTGGTTATCGGCGTCGCCATCCAAGATGTTGACGTAGCCGGTGACGCTCTTAGCGAGTTTGGTCCAGTCCGCTTTGAAATAGGTCATGTCGGCCGAATTGATATCAAATGGTCCGATTCCCGAATGCACGATGCCATCGGTGGCGGCGAAACCGCCCGAGAAGCTCCAAGTGGCGTCGTAGTTCTTGTCGTAGTCGTAACGTGCGTTGAACTTAGGCTGGTCGGTTCCACCGTTGACAAAGGTCGGATAGGGGGTTCCAGGGCCTGAGGCCGACGCGGTGCCGGGGACAAAACCGGTGGGTCGGTCGTAGGGATCTTGCTCGTAGTAGCCAACCCCAATTTTGTAGCCGGACTTTTCTTTGGCGCCGGCACGATTGATGTTGGCCATCACCGTTCCTAGCTCGCCAGCGCCCAGCATGATGTCGGTGCCGACCATTTCCCTGGGACTCTTGGTGATTACATTAATCACGCCGGACATGGCGTTGGCACCCCAAACGGCAGCGCCAGGGCCACGCACCACTTCAATCTGCTTGATCTCGCGTGGATTCGAGGGCAAAAAGTCCCACATCACGAAGCCGAAAAAGTCCAAGTAGAGAGTGCGGCCGTCCACCAAGACCAACTGGCTTGCCGCCAAACTGTTGGTGGAGGAACGAGTCGTAAGCTGGATGTCTCGCGCGCTCAGTTGCGTTACGTTGACTCCAGGGATGTTGCGCAGCAAGTCACCGTAATCGTCAGCAGGAATCTGCTCGATATCTTCGGATGAGAGAACGCTGATCGATGCAGGTACATCGTGCAGACGCTGCTCGGTTCTTGAAGCGGTGACGACGATCACGTCTTTGATCTCTTGTAGAGGTTGATCGTCTGCGGCTTGGTCTTGCGCCACCAGCGGAAGGGCGAGCAAGCCAGCCAAAGTAAATGCGAGAAAACGATTACGATTCGTCAAATGTTCCTCCTTAGTCATGCCGGTCAAAACCGGGATCCAAACCCGCAAATGCTAGCACGGGAAAGGCGTTTTCTGCTGTTAGCTACGTCTCGAAGGCGCAACAAGTTTTGATTTCGCTACCCCACGCATGCCCCTATCGAGCTAGCGGTTGAATTGCTACTGGTAGAGCCGCGCTATGGCCAATGCTTCGGCGATCGATAACGGGTCTCCCAGGCTGCACGCGGCTTCAGCTTGCACCTTGGACCTCTGCCCGACCAGTACCGACCCGGTGGAGGAGTCGGCCAGCAGAGAATCAACGACGGCGTGCAGTACCGGCTGCGGGTGATCACTAAAACGTTCCAGCATTTCATTCGCCAAATGTGCATAGTGCGCTAGACGCGTCGCATCCTGAAACTCATCGATCCCGGCACGCATGTCGCCTTGGGGGAATTCTTGGGGTTGGTCATACTTTCCGAGCAGCAGTCCGTGCTTCAAAGGAGAGAAGAACGCCACACCTAGGTCGTGTTCGGCGACATAGGCTGCGAGCCCTGAAGTGACATACGTGTTGTCCAGCAAATTACGATAGGGCTGGACTACGTCGGGGTCGACCTTGGGTGCCAGGCGAAGAATCTTGTTGGAGTCCCAATCGGAGAGCCCGATGAAGCGGATCTTTCCTTGATCGCGAAAACCTCGCAACAGGTCAATCGCATCGTCGAGGCGCGCGTTTTGTGGTCCGAAGTCACAGTGGTGCAGGTAGTAGAGATCGATGGTCTCAGTCTTGAGATTGCGCAACGAGGCTTCAAATTGTCGTTGAATTTGCTCGGGATGGTAGTAGCCCCGATATTTGCCCGGCACCCAGCCAACCTTGCTGGCGAGGAAGATGTCGTCGCGCGGAATTTCTTTCCAGAGGGATCCCAAAAGCTTTTCCGAGTCGCCGTCTCCATAGGCGTCGGCGGTGTCCCAGTGGTTGATGCCGCCTTCGTAGGCGGCGCGTAGAGCTGCCAACGCCGTGCTGTCTTCGTGACCCGACCAGCCGACGCCGCGTCCTGCTACCGAGCGCGCGCCTCCGTAGGACCAAGTGCCGACGGCGACCGTTGATACTTGCGCTTCAGTGCGCCCAAATCGGACCTGGTTCATGCTGGTTCCTCATTTCTGGTTCGTTCCCCATTAATGGCGTCGGTGCTGGTCAAATTCCAGCCTGCAAGACTCATCGCTGCTTCAACCGCCTCAGTATGCTGGCTGGCAACTAAGACCAAGAGCGAAGCGCGACGAAAGGGTGGTTTGAAGTGGGAAAAGGGCTCCGCTTGGGTAGCGCTACGCCAGACAAAAGGCAGAGCTTGGTCGGTGGAAAAAGTCGGAGCGTCGTGGTCGCCGCTGCCCCGGTCGTTGGTTTCCCAAGTTTGTAATAGCGCCCGGTTCTGTTCCACGCGGTGGTTCCAAACGCCGATGTTGGTTACCCCGCCGAACAACAGTTCCGCTTCGATCTCGGCCAACATCGAGGGTCTGACCTCGGAGTGGTTACTGCCCAGGGCCAGCCAAACTTTAGGACTGCGAAACTCCCGTTTGGCGCGCCGAGTGAAGGTGAAGTTTATGCCATCGTTGGGTGTCAGGCCGATCGCACCACGTCGTTCCTCTAGCGCCGCGCGTTGAAGAATCGAATCCGCCAAGCCGCTGCCGAACAAGACCTTCAGTCCGGATCGTTCGGCGGTGCGACAGGCCTGGGGATTGGAGTCGATCAACACCCCTTTGCGCTCGTCGCAGCCCAACGTTTCGGCCAAGGTGCGAGCGAGTGCCCCGGCGCCCAGAATTGCATAGCCACGTTTCGACTTGCGTTTGAGGCCAAGAAGCATGGCCAGTGGCGCGCCCATCAAGCCCTGGACGGTCACGGTTACTGCGATGACCAGGAAAACCAACGCTCGGAGCTCGGTGCCCCCGGTCATCCCGGCGGCCTCTAACCGTTGAGCGAACAAGGAGGCTACTGCCGCGGCGACGATCCCACGTGGGGCCATCCAGGATAAGAATGTTTTTTGTCGCAGGTTGAGGTCGCTGCCGTAGGTGCCCACCCAGACATTAAGGGGCCGCACGAGCAACATCAAAACTCCGACGGTCGCCAGCCCGCGCCATCCCAAAGCCTTGAGGTCGTCGAACCGGACATCGGCGGCAAGCAGCACGAACAGCAGCCCGATCAGCATGGCCGTCAGTTGCTCTTTGAATTCTTTGAGTTCCTCGACCAGTGGCGCTCGGGTGTTGCCGATGGTCATGCCAGCGGCGATCACTGCCACGATGCCACTCTCGGGCAAAAGGGCGTTAGCTCCTTGGTAGAGCAGCAGAGTGAGGGACAGCGTGACCATGTTGTCGAGGCCGTGGGGGATCAGTCGTTCGTAACGCAGCAGCGTTGCCATCACTAGCCCTGCCAGCACCCCGGCCAAACTCCCGAAACCGATTCGTTGCAGTAGTTCCCAAGCACCATGGGCGACATCGATGTGAGCAGGTGTGAGGACCACTTCCAAAGCGACGATGGCCACCAAGGCGCCAATGGCGTCGCCAAAGACTCCTTCCGCTTCGAGCACGGTGGAGACCTTGGACTCGACTCGCAGCCGACGTAGAAGTGGGTTGATCACCGTCGGGCCGGTGACGATCACCAGCGTGCCAAAAAGCGCCGCAACCGACCACGCCCAACCCATGATGTAGTGCGCGGCCAACGTCCCGCCAACGGCCGTGACCACCGAGCCGATGGTGACCAATCCGCGGATCGGCTTAGCCTGGCGTCTCAATCGGCGGATGTTGAGACTCAAGCCACCTTCGAAGAGGATTACCGCAACCGCGAAACCGACCAGAGTCTGTAGCGTGCCGCCCAAGGTTTGCGGTTGAATCCAGCTCAGTCCATCGGGGCCCAACAGCGCCCCGGCTGCTAGCAATAGCACGATGCCCGGAAGCCGTAGGTGGCGCGCGACCACCTGAGCGATCATTCCTACCGCCAGCGCTAGGGCGACCACGAACGCCGGATCTTCAGCAAATGAGGGTGGGGTCATCTCAACTAGGGCCTGTTAACGCTTGTCAGATTGTTGCGTTGCCGGTCCAAACGGTGCCAGGCAAGGCGCGAGGAGTGATGTTTGGCCATTCCAAATGAGCGACGAGCTACGCAGCATGGCGACGTTTGGACCGGCAACCCGTAGGGACGGGGCCCATTTTGCCCACTGCTGCGTCTCTCCTCACTGAAGTACATAGAGTACATTGCGCTTGTCGCTTCTTGCATTGAACAAAATGGACTACCGTCGCAGCTATCTGACAAGCGTTAACCGGCCCTAAGAAAGCGGGCCAGGTCGACTTCATCGTCAAGGCTGGGGACGCTGACTTTCCAATTCAGCTCCCGGCGCAGGGTATGGGCCAAAGACATCGCTGATTCAGCTTCCCCGTGGGTGAGAAAGGTTCTGGAGGGCTCAAGATTTCCTGAGCGCAGCCAGCGCAACAACTCGGAACGATCAGCGTGGCCGGAGAGCCCGTGCAGCGAGATCACCTGGCAGCGGATTGGCACGTTACGACCGTGGACTCGAATCGAGGGTTCCCCGTCCAACAACCTGCGTCCACGGGTCCCAGCCGCTTGATATCCCGCCAGAATCACCAGGTTTTGTCGATCGGAGGCAATGCGAGCTAGATGATGTAGAACCCGACCCCCAGCCAGCATGCCACTGGCGGAGATGATGATGCGCGGCCCTTTGGCGGTGTTGAGCTGCTTAGATTCTTTCGTCGAACGATGCAGGGTGAGGTTGGGCGGCATCAACTTGCTTCTGCCTTCGGCGACCAAATCTTCATCGACGTTGTTCGAGTTCAGAAAACGACTGTAGATGCGGGTAGCGTCCACTGCCATCGGGCTGTCGATGTGAATAGGCACTTCCGGGATGTCGCCGTTTTCCATCATCTCGCGCAAGACCAAGGTCATCGCCTGACTGCGACCGACCGCGAAGGCGGGGATCAGCGCTGTTCCTCGTTTGCGAAAACAGCGGTTGAGGGATTCTGCGAGCTGAGTATTGATCGGCGTCGTATCGTGCTCACGGTTGCCGTAGGTTGACTCGCAGATCAACACATCACACGGTTCAGGGGGAATGGGGTCTCGATGTAGGGGTACGTCGTAGCGTCCAACGTCGCCGCTAAAGGTGACCCGTAGGTGTCTGCCACCCAGATCCAATCGGGCCGCCATGTGCGCTGAGCCTAAGATGTGACCAGCACTTCCATAGAGAATGCGCAGCGCTGGGGTCAGTTGATGCCATTGATCAAAGTCCAGGGGTTGCATCATCTTCAGCGTTTCTTTGGCGTCCGCGGTGGTGAACAGAGGTTCCGCCGGAGCATGCTTACTGAAGCCCTTTCGGTTAGCGTAGTCGGCGTCCTCCTCTTGCAGGTGTGCAGCGTCTAGCAGCAGTAGCTGCGCCAACTCCACCGTCGCCGGGGTCGAGTACACCGGTCCGTTGAAGCCCAGTCGCACCAAACGAGGTAGAAAACCAATGTGGTCAATATGGGTGTGGGTGAGAATCACCCGGTCGAGCTTCTTGGGGTCGAATCCGGGCTCACGCCAGTTCAAGCGGCGCAGTTCTCGAATGCCTTGAAACAGTCCGGCGTCGATCAAGGTCCGATCGTTGTCGAGGGTCAGTAAGTACTTGGAACCGGTCACCGTTCGGGCGGCGCCGTGGAATGCGAGGGTAGCGTTAGAAGCAGTCATGGAGCCGGAGCCTACCTCACCTTCAGAAATCGTCGGTGGGTTGTTGTGCAGTCAGAGATTACGGCGCCAGAAGAGCAGCACAATGCTTGGCCGCAGACCCCGTAGGTGGCCTTCCACGAGCGACCGAAGGCTTAATCCGTTGGTTCTTCTTGCGAATCTGTCGGCGGCTGCGGCATGACAACCCGTCGCACGGGATAAGGAATCTGGATGCCCTCCTGAGCGAATCGCTTGTAGATTCCATCGTAGAGAGAGTCGAGAGCTCTGCCTTTGAGTTCTGGATTATTAATCCAGCCGAGCAACTGGAAGTTGATGCCGGATTCGCCAAAGCCACGCATTCGCACTCGTGGTTCGGGCGAACTGGCGATGTGAGAATCGCCGGCTGCGACTTCGACCAGTACTTGGCGTAGGCGGTCGATGTCGGTGCCGTAAGCCACCTGGACATCGGCGCGAACCCGTTCCCAAACTTCCGGGCCGCCACTTTCGTTGAGAATCTTGGCATTGGCGATTACGGAGTTGGGAATGGTGACCTCGATATCGTCGCGGGTGAGCAGCCGGGTGCTGCGAAGGCCGATTTTGGTTACCTCACCGCGTTCCCCACTGTCCAAGACGATGAAATCACCGATCTCGTAGGGCGCGTCCGCCATGATGAAGATTCCAGAAAATAGATTCGAAAGGGTGTCCTTGGCAGCAAAGCCCAGAGCGATACCGAGAATCCCAGCGCCTGCCAGCAGCGGACCTATGTTGATGCCCCATATGGTTAACAGAATGTAGATGGCCGCAGCTACCACTCCGATTCGGTGCAGGGTCGCTGCTAGTGGCAGCATGCGCGGCTCGATAAACGGTTTACGAGTTTGTAGTCGAGAGACCGCCTCGATCACCAACAACCCGGCACGCAGGGCGAAGGATGCCCAAAACCACAGCAAGATGGTTAACAAGACGCGCTTGATGGGAATGCGCACCGGATCGGCTAGGTCGGCGCGCAAGACCACCGCCCAGATTCCGATGCTGATGATGGTTCCGACAATTGGCCGGTGCATAAAAGCGACGAAACGGTCGTCCAAGTCGGTCTTTGTATGTCCAACCCAGTAGGAAAAAACGCGGCTGATAAGGAAATCGACAATCAGTGCGGTGACCACAAATCCGGCGACCAAAACTACGTTTTGCACCCAGCGCAGCGCGCTGACTTGTTCTAGCAGCAGATCTAGATTCGCGGTATCAAGCAGATATTGCAGCATGGGTTACTCGGCTGATGCCAAAGCGTCGTGGAATCGGTGTAGCCAGCCCTGTACCCAGGCCGCCTGCTCCGGACCGAGTCGTAACAGTGCTTTCTGCGCCGGCGACAGTGCCTCTTCGAGGGTCTGGTCTTGATAGCGATAGATCTCACCGTCTTGGACCAGCGGTTCAGAGGCCAACTGAGGCGAGACCCGAACCAAATGGGCGACACTGCGGTCCAATGCTGATCGGGAATCGCCCTGTGGGTATCCCAGGTCGCGGCGCGCTTGGTCGGACAACGGTTCGATGCTGCGCACAATGCGAGCGGCGTTTGCTGGACTGACCAATTGCATCACCGCGACTAGCTCTTCAAACCGCTGGCGGCTGGCAACACTGGGTCGCCAGGAATCAACGCCTGCGGCATCGGTGGAAAAACCGCTGCTGGGAATCAAAAAGTCAAGATTGTCTCGGGGCACTTGGCCTTCAGCGATCACTTCAACTCCGGCGACAAAACTGCGAACCAGATTGTCGTTGGCCAGCCAGCGGGTGAGTGTCGGGTGAGCCGCGATTTGCGCCATCAGTTGCCGGATCAATGCATCGCTGGCATCCAGTTCAGGCAGGTCCAGAGTTTGTTCGGTTTTTTCCGTGGGCCGAGCTGCGATCGGATCGTTGGCTTCAACAGCGGGCTTCTCGATCGAACGATCTCGAGACATGAACCACCAACCCGCGGCCCCCAGGAGCAGGATCGCTAAGGCAATCCAAAGCCAGCGAAAGAAGTCAGGGCTGCGATCGCGTCGTCGATCAACATCGTGGTCAGCACCGTAGTCGAGGGGAAGAGTCGGCTCATTCTCGAGCTTCAGAGGCACGGTCGGTTCGTCGTCTGTCGCCGGACCGAATTGGTCCTGCCATTTCAGTCCGCCAAGAGTTTTTGCTTCGTCCTGATGATCGCCTGAGATCGGCTCATCGGCGAGGTCGATCTCTCGGGTTTCGTCCTTTTTTTGATCGTTCATTGCCAATCCGCTGGGGGAGTAAACAGGACGGTTAGCTCGGCGTTACGTAGATGCCGCGTCGAGCGGTTGCGAAACACTGAGTAGATAACGGTGGCGTTCTCGCCACTGATAACGGTCGGGCTGCCGGACCATCCTGCCTTCGGTAGAGCGCAGATCCCTTCCGCACTGCAAGAACGTCCACCCAGATCGTCCCAGGCTTCCAGTGAGTATCCGGTCATCGTCGCCCCCTTGGGCAGCAATGTCCCCACCACCTGACAATAACCGCCAGGGCTCATCAGTTCCGATCCCACGGCTACTAACTCGCTTCGTGCCGAGTCACTGGCAGTACGCCACAGCGCGGCCATCATTGGGCCGACAAAAGCACCTTGTGACCGGTCGGCGAGTTGTTGGGCAAACTGCTGCGCCTTGTCGGAGAGATCCTCCGCGCAGGTGCTGGTTGAGCGGGTGTCGCCCGCGGTCCCCGCTTCGACCGTCGCCGATACCGCCCATTCGCCCTCTGCGCACTCGGGGCAGTTCCCGGCTGTCGCAGAACGGAGGTAGCGCGGTGGCGTGGTAAGAAAGTCCAGTGGGGCCGAATCCGCGGCAACGGTCGGCGTTGACGGGGTTTGAGATTCCTCGATTGTAGGGTCGGGCAGATCGGCCACGATTGCCTCTTCCTCAAGTGCTGGGAAGGGTTCTGGCAGTGCTTGCTCTGATAGTTCTGGTTCTGGCAGCAGATCCGTTTCCGGAGTCGGCTGACCGACTGCATCTTCAGGTGCTGCTGGGTCGAGCGTCGGCGTCTGTGCGGCGTCCTCAACGATGTCGATGTCTGCGACAGCGTCTTCCGGGTCCAGGTTGTCGGAGTCAGCTTGCTTGGGATAGGCAGCTTCAGAGTCGTCGCTGGATTCGGTTGCTGATCTGGGGAGCGGGTCCCCGTCGGCAACGGTCAAAGATGGCGCTGTACTTTCCTCACCAGCAGAGCGCTCCGGCTCGACATCTTCCACCACACTAGGAACGGCAACTGTCTCAGCGGACACCTGCTGGTCAGGCGTCGGCAGTGGGTTTTCAACTGGCCGTTGCTCTGGTTTGGCTTCGGATTCGTTAGGCATGTCAACGACGGGCATGCCCATGATGTCGTCGTCAGCGTCCCCCTCGGCGACGAAGGTATCCTCAATTAGGCCATTGTCAACCCCGGAGTTGGTACCGCTGGCGACGTCGACAGGTTCCGGTGGCCGATGAACTTCTGGCTGAGCAGTTCCGGCAGGGAGATCTTCTGCGGCTCGCTGCCGTGCGACCGCATCAGGCTCAGAGGAACCCACTGCGGTGGTCGGCTCGACCCTGGTAATCACTGTAGGGGACTCATCGGCATCAACCCGTACCGGTTGGCGAACGCGCGGTTCCGGGGTTGGCGCGTTGACAGCATCGCGCGCCAATTTTATCGAGGCCTTGGTGAACTTGACTCGCATAGGTTCCCAGTCATCACCCCGGCTGACCTGCGAAGCAAATCCCAATTCTGGCTTTTTGCCGTCGCGCAGTCGGACGTAGGCGGAAAACATCATGTAGCCAGGTCGGGTGATCTCGAAATACCACTCGCCGGGACCGAGTTCATTGATCACTGCGACGCCGTGATCGCTGGTGGTCGCGGTGACCAAAGGGGTTTCGCCTTCTTGTGATCGCACCGTGACTTCGGCGCCATCGATCGCTTTGCCCTTCTGGTTCTCAACCTGAATTGCGACCGGACTGGCAGCAGCTTGTGTCGCGGCAAACAAGGCCAGTAGAAACAGCGGGATGGTGAGAGTAAAGAGGTGAGGGCGAATCCTGGTTGTCATAGGCCTGATTGTCATAGACAGAGTGTAAAGGATCGATGGTCGGTGCGGCGACCGGTTGCTGGTAGTCAAGCTCATACGGCGGTCGGATGCGAGACCAGTGCCAGTCATGATGAGACCGCTAAATAGGACCAGTGCCGCTACGGCCAGTTGAGTTCTAGCAGGCGCGCGATCCGTGGAGCAATTTCGGTGTTGTCCATCACGCCGCTGAAGCTCTCGGCGCCGGCGCCGAAAGCCAAGACCGGCACTGGTTCGGCGGTGTGCCGGGGGGTTGCCCAACGCAGGGCCAGTGGCTGTTCTTCTGAACCCGACAAGATGGCGAACCCGCCGGTCTCATGGTCGCTGGTCGCCAGCACCAAAGTATCGTTTCGGCTGCCGGCGAAGTCGACCGCAACCTGGGCCACCCGGTCCAGCTCTAGCAGTCCGCGCAGCACCCAAGAAAAATTCTGATTGTGGCTGCCGCTATCTGGTTCTTCGGTTTCAACAAAAAGGAAAAATGGTTCTTCCCCTGCCGCCAAGGTGTTGATTGCCCAGTCAACAATTTCGGACAAGCGACCCGGTCGCTCAGCGATCGAATCAGCCGGGTAGATCAGTACCGTTGGGCCATCCACGGTTGGCAACTGAGGAGGGTTTTCCAGCACCGAGTAACCGTTGTTACGAAAGGGGATGAGCAATGACGGCTCGCCGTCCAGAATCGGTTCGCGAATCGATTCCTCGCTGGCATGAGTACCAACCAAGAGATCGAACTTAGAGACGGCAAGTTGCTCGGCAACCCCGGGGAACTGATAGCGATTTTCTTGATGGGCTCCGAAAGCTGCGACTGAGGCGTCCCACAGGTAGGAGTCGGTGATCAAGCCAACCTTGTATCCCTGCTGCTTGAGGAATTCAGCGATCGTCGGCAACGCGTTCGCTTCTGCGTCGATCGCAAGATTGCGGGTGTCGATCTTGCGCCCGGTGGCAATCGAGCTGGCACTGGCGGCCGAGTCGGTATAGACATCATCGATTGAAGCATTGGTCTGCCATCCGGTGACCGGGAAACGCTCCAAGAACAGGCGCCCGTAGGCGCCGTGTTCAGCCAGCCGCGCGGCGTAAAGCTGGGAGAAACCCATACCATCGGCCAACAACATCACCACGTTGCGCACTGGTCCGTCGGTTCGCACCGCAGGAAGCGGGTCAGGGGCTGTCTTGACGGTGAAATCCACCACCTCGGTCTGGCTGCGGTCGCCGCCATTGGGGAAGACCACCAAGAGGTAGCCGCTCCATTTCAAGGCCCAATAGGGGATCAACCAAAACAGGATCACGCCAGCGACGACCAGCGCCGGAATCCATAATGCGCGTCGTGTCATGAGATGACGTTTTCTTTGGTGTCAGCGATCAGTTGCCGCACGACCGCTTGAAAGTCATCGGTCTCTCGATAGAGCGCAAGTTGCCGGTCCGAACTGGTCCCGCGCTCAAGGATGGTCGAGACGTGGTCGATTTCGGCGCGGATGTTGAGTGGGTCCACCACGTCGTCGACAAACTGCAATACCTCTTCCAGTAACAAACGGGTCGCTACCTGCTCACGCCGCCCGAAGTCCACCATTTTGTCGTCGAGACCAAAGCGCACCGCGCGCCATTTGTTTTCCTGCAACAAGTGGTTGGGGTAACGGCGCCATGATCGATTGCTCATCCTCAGCGTGATCAGCTTGGCGACGATCGCCAGAGTCATCGCCGCCACTGCAATCGCGTCGTCAATCCGGGTGCAGATATCGTAGACCCGAAACTCGATGGTGGGGAATACTGGGTGAGGCCGAATGTCCCACCAAATCTTGGTCGGTTCATCGATACAGCCAGTTTCCAGCATGATGTCCAAGAAGCGCTGGTATTCCGACCAAGAGTCGAACTCCGGCGGGGGTCCGGTACGTGGCAGATTTTCGAACACGATCGAACGATAGGACTTGATCCCGGTGTCACGGCCAAACCAAAACGGTGAGCTGGTGGTCAGTGCCAGAAGGTGTGGCAGAAAGTAGCGAGCCTGGTCCATAACATCGATCCGCAGGTCACGGTCTTCGATGCCGATGTGGATGTGCATGCCATAGATCAGCATCCGGCGGGCGACATCCGCCAGAGCTTCCTGATGTTTGGAGTAGCGCTCCTTCTCGGTCACCGACTGATCGGTCCACTTAGAGAAGGGATGAGTGCTGGCGGCAACGATCGCGAGGCCATTGTTCTCGGCGATTTCAATTACCGAGCGCCGCAACCGGGTGAGATCCGAGCGCAGCTCTTGAATCGAGCGACACACATGGCTGCCAATCTCCACTTGCGACTGCAACATCTCCGGCTTGATCTGCTCCTGCAGCACCGGCTGCGCCTTCTCCAAGAACAGCTCAATCGACGAACTCAACTCCCCGGTGGCCGGGTCGATGAGCTGGTATTCCTCTTCGATACCTAGCGTGAACTCTGGCAGTTTCAAGGTCTCACCCTCCTTCTCACAGGCCCCGACAGCGTTTGCCGCCGGCCATGGTCAAGATTGGAATTCTGTTTCGAATCACTGCGATCCTCGTTCGATAGCTGAAACTAGTCTAGCCTCGCTCGCCAACTGTTGCATAATTTGAGACTGCCACCCAGCTAACTACGAAGCAATCTGTCGCAGGCTACGTTCTGCGACCTCATAGTCTCCAAGATGAGCGCGCATCAGGCTCTTCCAGAGTTTTCCGTGATTGGGAACGAAGAAATGCAGCAGTTCGTGGACGACAACGTAGTCCCAGAGTTGGGGGTCCAGGTGCAACAATTCGGCGTTGAAGTTGAGATGCCCATTGGTGGAGCAGGAGGCCCACTTATGCGTCATCGGTCGAACCCCTAGCCAGACGATCTCCACCTCCAGTCGCTGCGCCCAGTGGCGGACGCGGCCCTTGAATAGCTTCTTTGTCTCCTCAGTGGTCACTCGTCTTGGGGCCCTTTAGCTCGGTTCAGCAGGCTGAACAAACCGTCTACCAGCGTGGTGACATGCTCTACATCATCGCATTCAGCCAGCAGGCTGTACGTCACCGCTCTGCGCAGTTCGCGCAGCGCTTTTTCACTCTTCTTCCAGTTGGCGTGGGTGGTGAAGGCGTGCCCGATATCCCGGCTCACGCGCTCGGCGTTGTCGATTTGGGCATCCAGCAGAGTTCGATAGACAAAGTAGGTGAGTCCGTCGAAGTTCTTTTCAGCCTGCACTTTCTTGCGGGCTTCGTTCTTGTCGAGTTCGCTCAGCAGCTCATTCAAAGCCTCCGTTGTACTTGCTTGACGGCTCTCGAAGCTTTCGCGCACAGCTTGGGCGCGATCAGCCATGGCAATCAGGTAGGGGTCTTCGCTTTCTTGCTCAGCCAGCTTGTCGATGCTCTTGATTAGGTTGATTACCTTGCTGGTATCACTGGTGTTCTTGTTCTTGATCAGTTCGATGGTCTCAGCGTTGATTTCGACGAACTCGGCGACCCGCTCTACGCCATAGCTGCCGACTTGTTCTTGGACTAGCTGGTTGGTTTTTCGCTGGAACTCACGGTCCACATCGATCCTCTTGGCGTAGGCCTTACGCACCACACTGTAGATAGCTGAAATCGTCGCGTAGTCGTTGATAAAGGGTCGCAGAAAGGCATCCGGCGAAATGATCTCGTAGAGCATCTCGATTTCTTTGTATTCCTTGAACAATGTCTTGCGCCGTTCGGGGTCGCGGAAGTGCTCGAACAGACTGTCGAGGTCCTTGTCGTCGAACTTGCGTTCGATCAGGCTTAGATACTCAGGGACCTTGGACTCCATCTTGTTCTGGAACAAGACCTTCAACAGGTTGAGATCCTTGACAATGGCGTTCACTTCATCACTGTCAAAGGCCAGGGCTTTCTCCAGCTTGTCGAAGATACCGACGAAGTCGAGCACCAAACCGTGCGGTTTCACCATCTCTCTGGCTTCATTCTCGTAGGGGCGGTTTACCCGCGCGATCGCCTGCAAAAGGGTGTGGTCGCGCATCGGTTTATCGAGATACATAGCGTAGAGCGTCGGCGCGTCAAAACCGGTAAGCAGCTTCTCGGTGACGATCAAGATCTTGGGTAGTTGATCCAATTTGCAGAAGCTCTTGCGGATTTGGCGCTCACTCTTCTTGTCGAGGTGGAATTCCTTGAGCAGCTTGGAATCGTTGTTGTTGCCGGTGTACACCACCTCGGAAAACTCCGTCGGCACACCTTGTCTCCTGAATATCGCGTCGAGGGCGTGCTTGTAGCGCGCACAAGCCTCGCGATCGACGGCCACCAGGAAGGCCTTGTAGCCCAGAGGTTCAACGTTCTCTCGGTAGTGGTCAGCGACATATTGCGCCACTTTTTCGATTCGATCCTCCCCCTTGAGGAAGTTCTTCAGATTCACCGCTCGCTCGAGGATCTTGTTCAATTCCTCGATGTCGGCTACGCCCTCGGCTTCAGCCAGGGAAAGGAATTCCTTGTGCAGCAACTCGTGCGGCACCCGCATCTCGTTGGGCGCTAAGTTGTAGTAGAGGGGTAGGGTAGTGCCATCTTCGATACTGTCGGCGATCGAATACTTGTGCAGGTAGCCGGCGTCGTCTTCGCAACCGAAAGTCTTGAAGGTCCCTTTGCCGTAGGCTGTCTTGTCCACCGGGGTGCCGGTAAAGCCCAGGTAGCTGGCGTTGGGCAGACCTGCCATCAGGAAGTTGCCCAGGTCGCCGCCGGTAGTGCGGTGCGCTTCGTCGATCAGTACGTAGATATTGGAACGCGTGTTGAGGTTCGCCGGCATATCGCGAAACTTGTGAATCATGGTGACGATGATGCCTCGGTAGTCGTCCTTGAGCAGTTGGTTCAGACGGTCGATGCTGCTAGCGTGCTCCAGATTGCCGAGCCCCAACGAGGCCAGGTTCTTGAGCATCTGGTCTTCCAACTCGTTGCGATCAATCATCAGCAGAATGGTCGGCTTGTCCGCCTGGGGTGCGCGAAATAGCAGCTCCGCGGCTTTGATCATGGTGTAGGTCTTGCCGCTACCTTGGGTGTGCCACACCAGGCCGCGCTTGCGGTCCTGGTCGAGGGCCCTATCCACCACTTTCTCCACTGCCCCGACCTGATGCTGCCGCAAGATGTACTTATGCAGCTCCTCGTCTTTCTCGGCGAAAAGAATGTATTCCTTCAAAAAGGCGAGCACCTGCGGGATTGCACAGAAACTCTTGACCTTGGCCTCCAGCTGACCGACTTGGTCGTGCTTCCAGTTGAAGATGTTGCGCCGTATCGTGTTCCAGCTCACCCCGTACGAGAAACCGATGGCGTCGGTGGCTGTGAAAAGCTGCTCAGGCACGAACAGTTCCGGCGTCTCGTTGTGGTAGCGGCGAATTTGATCGATCCCTAGGGCGACTCCTTCATCCTTGCTTGCGTTCTTGCACTCGATCACCAGCATCGGGATGCCGTTGATCAGAAAGACCACATCCTCCCGCGTGCGGTATTGGCCGTTGTCAAAAACCCACTCCTCAGTGACTTCATAGACGTTGTTGGTTGGTTCGTCATAGTCGATCAAGATCAGGTCGCGCTCTCGCTTGTGTTCTGGATCGAAGAACTTGCCCCGGTTGCGCAGGTACTCAACGAACTCCCGGTTGCCGTAGATGTCGGCGTGGAGGTGAATGAACTTATCGGGAAGGGCCCGCTCGTCCTCCGGGTAGCGCGGATTGAACTGCCGTAATTTGCTGTCTAGAAGCTCACCGAAGAACAGAGACTGCCCGCGCCGTTGCTCAGCCTGCTCGCGGGAGACTAAAGTCCAACCTATGGCCTCGGCATAGTTGAGGATGCGGCCTTGGACGGTTTTGTGTTCTCCAGGGGTGGGCATCGGTGGCTATGGGGTTCCCGCTTCAGCTTCTTGCCTGTCTCGATTCAGCCAAAAGAACCATTCAGGGACTGGAGGGTTGGTAGTGCGGTGCTGAAAAATCTCATCCTGAAAACAACGAATTTGGGCGGTGGTGAGGCCTGAGTCTTCCTGCGCTTCATCCAGCATCTCGTGGATTCCCTGAACATTGTTGATCGCCGATCTTTGCCCTTTCAACTCAGCGATGCCCCAAGCGATGATCCTAAGGCCGGATGCGACCAATACTAGAAGCTTGGCAACGGTGATTCCAGTGATCACCGCAAGGAGAATCGCGACTACAACAAATACCCAAAACGAAACGGCAAGAACCCTGCTCCAACGCTTTCGCAGATCTACGTCCCACCAGCAATTCATTCGCTGGCAATGAACTTGGGCTAGGGTTTCGTCGTCAGGGATACTCATTGGTGTATACCAATCTTCGAGTTTCTTCACGATGTTTGGATTCTTTCGAGCTTGCGCTGCTAGTTGTTTGACTCGGTCTCTTGTCGGCCTATTCACGCGCTTGTGTGCAGGCCAGGAGATGTCGAGAACTGCGCAATCAAAGTCTTCCTGAATCGCGGCAGCCTCTTTCTTGTTTTTTTCCTCCACCTCCTTTAGAAAAAACTGGTCGAGAAACCATGTGAAGAGAGCTGCAAGGGTTACGCCGTAGCTGAAGTCCTTGTTTTGAACGATGGCTCCGACGAGAGCTAAAATAACAATGCAAAGAACCAATAGCATACCCACGTTTCGAACCAACTTCGCACGCCAATAAAGCAAGCGTTGAGCGGCAAGCTTGTCGAGTGACTCCGGCAGGTTTTGGCGTTTTTGAATACTCATTTGTAGTAGTTCGGGAATTCGTAGTAATACAACTTGTCCCACCAATCGAATGCAGTCTTCACGTCGCCATCCTTTTTGGCTTGGTTTGCATTTTCTGCCCGTGTCACTGCCGTCGAGAGCTTAGATACGGCATCCTTGTGGGCAGGCTCTGATGCGCACGGCGAAATGTATCCAGAAACACCTGCTGGATCTTGGATTTTTGCAAGATTCTCGTTCAGCATTCGCCGAAGGAAATACTCAATATCTAGGTGATAGATTACTGACGTTTCACCTTCGCAATACTTTGCGACTCTCATTTCCAAATAAAATGACGAGATTGGAACAGATCGGTAGTACTTCCATGCTTTGATATAGCGAATGAGGGGTTTCACCTTCAGCGAGTGCTTCTTGTTGACCTCTCGAACATAGGCGTTGTGTGAGTCGGGGCTTGTTTTCATCCAGCCGCCAGAACAATTGGGAATATCGTAGACTCGATCGGGCTCTGTCGTCAGCAGATCACCTGGAACAACCTCAATTGTTTCCTTGGGGAGCTTGCCAAAGGGAACTTTGACTGCCGGGCAACGAACCGTAACCCCTGTATTGGGAAAGCGATCCGCCAATACGTTTTTGAGTTTCTGGAGGTAAGTGTTCGAATCTGCCGTCAAGTCTCCCATGCTGGCCATATAGTCCGTGTCACTATGCCCCGAGATACTAGTCCCATTCCCAAATGAACCGATCCGCCAGAAGCGCCGCAACTTGAAATTATTCTTTAGGCATCGCTCGATGGACTCGCGGTGCTTCTTTGCAGCTGCGGATTCTGTCGAACTAGGAGTTAGCTTCGTTAGGAAGCCTCTGAAACCTTCATCAATAGAACGTGGCATGGTGGTTATTCTGTTAGTTTACGCGGGTCTTCGCAGTCATCAGTTGGTGAAGGAGGGTGCGGAAGAGGTCTTGGAGCGCAGCTTTCCGTGCTGTGTGCTGGCACAGTTTGTCGTCTAGCGTCCGGAATCTCGATTCCAATTCAGCCTGTTCGTCAACGGATGGCACGGGAATCAAGGTCTTCTCGACAGTGCCTTGATCAATCTTGGGGAAATTTCCTGCGGTCGATCTCGCATTCTTTTTGTAGTATCGACGGCAGGGTTCCGCGAGCAGCCATTCGATTAGAACTTTCGGTAGGATTCTGGCGGTGTCGACCCGGACGCGGATGAGAAGGTCTGGGAAGATGGCAAATTCCTCGTCGCCCTCATAGAGCGCAGCCAAACCGACGTAGTCAGCCGTGTTTGCCCTCTCGATGAAAATGTCGCCGGGCTTCAGCCACATGTTTCTGACTCGATGCGGATCAGCACAGGTCACTTTGGTGTTCGCGATAGAGAAGTCCCGTTGAGTGACAGCGGTTAGGGTGAGCGTTCGGATTCCATCATCGGTGGTCGCCTTTGCTGAGTGCCCGTTCCGAAGTGGCTCGCGCAGCAGTGTGCCCAACTCCATCACCACCCAACTCTCGGGGACGGGGCCGATCTCGGTTTGTTTTTGGGGTTCGTTGCGCAGGCCTTCGGTGAAGAGCTTGTGCATGAGGGCCTTTTTCAGCTCGGTGGTGGTCTGAATGATCCGCTCCTGCGCTTCGATCGCCCGCTGCACCGTCGAAAGGATGTGCGCGATCTTCTTCTGCTCGGGGAGTGGGGGAAGTGATAAGCGGAACTCCTTTAGTGATGGCCAGGAAGTCCGCGGATGTTGGACGCCGGAGGTTGTCGATTTTGCGTAGTCGATGAATTCATCGCTGTGGACCAAGTACTTCAGGAAACTCGAGTCGCCCGTGTTTTCGGCGCGGAAGACGAGGATGTCTGTTGAACAGATTCCATCGAAACTGGCTTGTGCTCCTTTTCTCAAATATGGCCGTAGCTTGCCGAATAGAATGTCTCCGATCTTGAATGCAGTCTTCGAAGACTTGATATCGCTTTCGGTTCCCCGGCCGACGAAAGCTGGAAATCCTCGCGCCAAGTGTTCCAAGCCGACGTAGGGAGTGTCGCCGCCTTCGACTGGCTTGTAGGAGTCCTTCACGCGATCGCACACATCAGCGAACTGGCAGTTTTGCCAAGCAGCTGGCAGAGGTTCAATCAACAGATTCGCGTCACTCATACCCCGGTCTTCTCCAGAATTTCCATCAAGGCTTTGTCCGTCTTCGGTGCCGGGGGGTGAGTTTTTCAATCCGCCTTGTGGGGGACAGGAATGTCCGCGCTCTGTTTCGCGCTCATTCCAGCCCCCTTTCCTCGTCCACCCACTTCAACCGGGTGCGGCCTTTTTCGGTGAGCCGGTACTTCTGGAGGCGGCTGGTGGGTTTGTCGGGGATGGTTGGCTCGATGGTTTGATCTGCCACGAGCACGCGGATGACCTTGTTCAACTGGCCGGAGATGGCTATTTGTCCCATGGCCTCCGAAAGCTGGGCTTTCACCAGTGGGTTGCTGGCGAGTTGCCAGAGAACCCGGATTTCCATCGACTCTGGCTGCGACTCTGGCTGATCCCGACTTAGTCCGGACTTGGTCCCAACTTGGGCCTCTTGGGCGCCAACTTGGGCCCTTCTGCACACTGCTGATGAAGATCTTCATGCGGTGATACCGATCTTTTCCAGAATCTTCCGCAAGGCTTTGTCGGTCTCTTGGGCCTCGCCCTCGATCGCATTCAGTTCCGCGACGATCTCCACAATCGGCCGATAGGTCTCGGCGTCGGCTGTGTGGATGTAGCGGCTGGGGGAGATGTTGTAGTCGTTTTTTTTCAGCTCGGTGTGATCGACGATGCGGCTGAGTTTTTCCTCTTCCGTCCAGTTGGCGAGGACGTCGGCGATGCGGTCGATACCCTCGGGCGGGAGGAAGTTCTTGGGGTCTCCCTTTTCGAAGACCTGACTGGCGTTGACGAGCAGGACCTTACCTGCCCGAGTCTTGGGCTTGTCCCGGTTGAGGAAGAGGACGATGCCTGGGGCGGTGGTGTTGTAGAACAGGTTTTCGGGCAGGTAGAGGACGCTCTCGATGAGGTCGTGGTCGACGAACCACTGGCGGATGGTTTTTTCCTTGTCGGTATTCGCATTACCCGAACCGCGGGAGGCGGCGCCGGTGTCGAGCACCACGGCGGCGCGGCCCTCGGGCTTGAGGCTGGCGTGTATGTGTTGCACCCATCCCCAGTCGGCCGAGGATTTACCTGGGAAGCCGGCCCCGGCCGGGAAGCGGTCTAGTTCGTCGGCGTCGTAGTCTTTCTCAGAGTATTCCTTCTGGTTCCACATCGGGTTGGCGACCACGCGGTCGAAGGTGCGCAGTTTGCCGCGCCCGCGGAACTTGGGATTCTTGAATGTGTCGCCGATCTCGATCTGGCCCTCCATGTCGTGGATGATCATGTTCATGTTGGCCATGGCCCAGGTTTCGGGGATGTACTCTTGCCCGTAGAGTTTGAGCGGGGCGAAAGTACGCTTCTTCTGGCCCTTGGTCTTCGATTCCATGGCGATTTCGCACTTGATAAGCAGGCCGCCGGAACCGCAGCATGGGTCGTAGATCTCCATGCCCGGCTCGGGAGCCAGCACCTTGGCCATGATTTCGCCGACTTCGGGTGGGGTATAGAACTCGCCGGCGCTCCTGCCACTGCCTTCAGCAAATTTGCGAATCAGGTACTCGTAGCTTTTGCCGATGATGTCGGCCTCCACATCGTCGAGTCCCAGGCGCTTGGTGCTGATGGCCTCGATGAGGTTGGAGAGGCGGTCATCGTCGAGATCACGCTGGCCGTGGGTAGTGGCGTTGAAGTCAACGCGGTCGATGATGCCCTGCAGCAGCGGGTTTTGCTTGGCAATCGCCCGCATGTGGCTGGTGACGCCTTCGCCAATCTTGTCTGAGAGCTTGCGGATGACCGACCAAACGGGCTGCTCAGGGTCCTTCGGTACCAGTGGCAGATAAAAGCGGACCAGCTTGTGGTCGGCCTTGGCGAGTTGGAAGGCCTTGTCGCGCGATCCGACCTCGGCGGCGATGCGGTTAATCTCGTCGTCAAAAACGTCGCACAGGCGCTTGGTGAAGACAAGCGGCAAGATGTAGTCCTTGTACTTGGGCGCGTCCTTCGCCCCACGGATAGAGCAGGCGGCATCCCAGATCCAGGATTCGAGGGATTTGACCTTGTCGCTGCTCTTGCCCATTTTTTTGTTCGCGGCCAGTTGGCCAATTATCTACGCTTTGGCAGTTTGAGATGTGAAGTGGTGCGTCTGCTTAGGCTACCGGAGGGGCGTCAGCTTCTTCCAGCGCCTTGCCAAACCTAGGTCGCCACCAGAGTTCGATCGGTCCCATCAACACGTAGGCGGAGCCAATGACGAACAGGGTGACGGAGGGCTTGGCGAGAATGGCGACGAAGCAGATGGCTGCGAAGGTGAGGAAACGATTGCTGGATTGGAGCGAGATCTCTTTTCCGGTGCGATAGGGGATGCCGCTGACCATCAGCAGGGCCAGGGTCACCAGGCCGAGACCGATGACAAAGGCGGGTACGTTGGTTTCGATTCCCGCCTCTTGTAGGGTGCCGGCAAACCAAGCGGTGGTAGCGACCATTCCCGCAGCGGCAGGACTGGGGAGTCCTTGGAAGCGATTTTTGTAGCGTCCGGCTGAAACGTTGAATCGCGCCAACCGCAGGCCGGCGCAAACCACATAGGCGAACGCCACCACCCAACCGCTCCAACCCAAGTCGCTCAGTCTGCCGAAGTGAAAGGTAAGCAAGGCAGGAGCAACCCCGAAAGACACCGTATCGGCGACCGAGTCGTACTCCGCTCCGAAGCGGGTCGCGACCCCTTGCGCCCGCGCCACTCGACCATCCAGTAGGTCGCAGGCCATAGCGAGCCAGATGGCGATTACCGCCTGGTCGAGGTCGCCCTGGGCTGAACGCACCACGGCAAAGAACCCAGCCGCGAGGTTTGCGGTGGTCAGTATGTGGGGGATCAGCGTCGCTGGGTTGCGCCGCGGGTGTTCTGATTGTTCACCAGGCGTTGCGGAGTCGATGTCAGATTGCTTGGTGCCCTCAGTAGCAACCCGGTGGGGAATCAGAGTCATGAATCTTGCGTAGGCATCTTCGCCAAAATTGTACTGCCTCCGCGTACCCGTTGTCCTGCGGTGACCAGGGCCTGGGTTCCAGTCGGCAACACCACGTCGGTCCGCGAGCCAAAGCGAATCAGGCCGTAGCGTTGGCCGCGCTCTAGCCACTCTCCTACCTGGGGATGGCAGACGATGCGCCGGGCGATCAGTCCGGTAATCTGCACCACCTGAAAACGCACTCCAGTGTCAGTGGTCAAAGTCATTGCACACTGCACATTGTCTGTCACCGCCCGTTGGTCAAAGGCTGCACGCTTGAGGGTGCCGGATCGCTGGATTGATTCCACCTGACCGCTCAAGGGCACGCGGTTGACATGGACATTGAAGACTGAAAGAAAGATGCCGATGCGCAGCCCCGGGGCACCGCTTTTGTCAACCGTCTCGCTGACCTCGATGATACGGCCGTCGGCTGGGGCGATCACGTCTTGCGGGCCCCCAGCAATGGTTCGTTGCGGGTTGCGAAAAAAGGCTAGGAAAAAGACCGCCAACCCGCCGATCAGTAGGCCAAGCCAGGTCCATCCAGCCCAGGCAGCCCCTGTGGCCAGTAGTGTGGCCGCGACTACCGGAATCCAGGCGTCTGGCACGATCAGCGCGGTCGGCCGTTCGCGAAAACGAGGGTCGTTAGGAGAGGGCGGCTGTGGGGCAGGGGGTTGCGACATGGTCGGAATTTTCAGAGGGAGGGTTGTGGACCAGTGGATGTCGGACGTGCGGCAGCATCATATCGACCTGGGGTGGCGATGCTAGTGACGACCGACTCGATATTGGCCTAATTAATTTGCTTTGGCGGCGAGCGCTCGGTTTGAGGTTGGCGGCTGGTCAAGGTACCATCATCAGTAGCCGACCTGTTGGTGCTCCGGCTTTCAACACGACCGTTCCTCACTATAGGACCGTATCCATGGGCAGTGCCTAGGTTGGCAACGCTGGAGGTGTTTTAATGAATCAGTTTGCGACTGAATGGACTTGGATTGACGGCGAATTTAGACGCTCGGAAGAAGCGGTGACGCCGATCCTTTCGCATACCCTGCACTATGGGCTGGGAGTGTTTGAAGGGACGCGCTGCTATCAACAAGCGGATGGCTCATCGGCGGTTTTCCGCTTGGATGACCATATCGAGCGACTGGGCCAGTCAGCTCACATCATGCAGTTGCCTTTGGCATTTTCAGAGGACGAACTGCGCCAAGCGACGCTGGAGTTGGTGCACAAGAATCAGCACCAGAAGTGCTACATCCGCCATCTGCTGTTTATTGGAGGCGATCGGATGGGGTTGTATCCCGGAGATGATCCGCAGACTCGGCTTTCGATTCACACTTGGGATTGGGGTGCTTACCTGGGGCAGGAGGGACTCGACCACGGCATTCGCTGCCGGGTTTCGAGTTTTGTTCGGCCGTTTTCGAATTCCTTCATGACCAAATCCAAGACGGTCGGAAACTATGTCAACTCGATTCTTGCCAAGCGCGAAGCGGTCGGTCTGGGCTACGACGAGGCTTTGATGCTGGATACCGGTGGCAATGTTGCCGAGGGTAGTGGCGAGAATCTATTCATGGTGCGCCGTGGGCAGGTGTTCACACCGCCTTTGCGCGCCGTGTTGGATGGCATAACCCGGAATACGGTGATTGCCTTGTTAGCCGATGACGGGGTGGATGTGCGGGAAGCGGACATCACCCGCGATGAGTTGTACACCGCGGAAGAGGTTCTGCTGACTGGTACTGCTGCCGAGATCACTCCGGTGCGAGAAGTCGATGATCGAAGGATCGGCTCTGGAGAGCCGGGGCCGATTACTAAACGGCTGCAGGAACGATTCTTTAGCATGGTGGCTGGTGATCTGCCGAGCCGACGGGACTGGTTGGCTCCGGTCGCGAGCACCGATCGTGTGACCGCATAGGTTGTGACCAGATAGCGCTTGGTCGGCGGACCTTGGTGGCTGAGGTTCTGCTCTGTCAAACCAGACGAATATCGCTGGGTGAAACATTTCCCGCTGCAAGCCGTCATTAAGCTCATGAACCCGGAGGCCCAGTTAGGGGCAGCCATCTGAAGGAGCAATACCATGAGTCGCGATCGAAAGAGTTTTCTTGCTTTAGCAGTCCTACTGGCGTTGATGGTGCCAGCGGTTGGGGTCGCCGCCGATGGCGACCGATGGATCCACATTCGAGTCCAGGACGGTAGTGACACCAATGTCGCCGTCAATCTTCCTTTGTCGGTGCTCGGGCCAGCGATGTCGGTGATCCCAGAAGACGTGCGCCATTTGAAGATCGAAGGTACCGATTTCTCGATGAAGGACATTCGGGCGATGTGGTCTGAGTTGCGCAATCACCCCAATCAAGAGTTGGTCAAGGTCGACGAGCCGGATCAGAAAGTGACCGTTTCGTTGGCCGGCGACTACCTGCGAGTGGACGCCAGTGGTGACGAGAATGTCCAGGTGAGAATTCCTACCGCGGTCGTCGATGCGCTGTTTTCCGGCGATGGCGATGAGTTGGCGATCGGTAAGGCTCTAGAAGTCTTGTCGACGTCTGGTGAGCAGGAGCTGGTTACGGTTACTGGAAAAGACGAGAACGTGCGCATTTGGGTCGACAGCTCGGCTGGCGGCGGAGTTTCCTAGTGAAGTTCCTCACCAGACCTGTGATCGCCGTGGCGGCGATCACAGTCGGAGCGATCTTCCTTTCAGCCGCGATCGTCGCTGCGTCGGTGCTGGTGGCACCCCCGGTTGGCGTTTCGGTCCACATTAAGCAGGAGGGGATCAAGTTTTGGATCCCGGTTCCTTCCCTTTGGCTGGAGACTGGAGCGGCCTTTGTGCCTATCGATGATCTGGGGCTTGATGAACTACCCGAAGAAGCTCGCCAGGCGATTCGCGCCGCTTCCGGGATGATTGATGAGCTGGGGCGCATCGATGACGCGCAGCTGGTTGAGGTCGAGACCGGTGAAGAGACGGTCAAGATCAGCAAGCGCGGCAAGTTGCTGCACGTTGAAGTGCGATCCGCCGATGCCGATGTTGATATCGATGTTCCGGTGTCCACCTTGGAGGCCCTGCTGAAACGCATTGCTGTCTGAGTAGACGCCGACAGGCAGCTAGCTGTTTTTGAACAACAATCAGTGGGCTAATCAGAGATCCTGGGGCGTTCGCGCCTCAGGATTTTCTCGTTTTAGGAACCACAGCCAAGCGATGGTGGCAAGAGCGATTGCGATCTCCAGTCCACCCCCAACCACAAAGGTCGCCGCGTAGCCGCGCCAGGCCAGTGCCCAACTGCCGACCAACGGCCCAGTGGCGAACCCCAGCGATCCCGCCAAGTTGAATAGGCCCATAGCTGCTCCGCGGGTGTCGGCGGTGCTGTAGCGACCAACCAAGGTGATCGAAGGCGGAAACATTACCGCCGCTAAGGCGCCCAGCAGCGCCATGACGATCCAGAGATTGTTCAGGCTGGTGAAGCCGATGGTGACGAACAAGCAGCCGTAGATTAGTGAGCCAACCACCAGAGGAACGAAGGGTCCAACCCGCTCCATCAGACGACTCGCCAACGGTTGGAGTAGGGCGAAAGGCAGGAGGAAGGCTGCTAAGAACCTGCCACGAACCGCCGGGTCGTCGATCCCGAGCTGCGCCAGGTAGAGCGGAAAAACCACCAAAAAGAACCCCACGGCAAATCTGTCGACGAAGTGAAACGCTAGCGGGATACCGAGGCGCGGTTCGCGGCTCCACGAGCGGATAAAGCCGGCAAAGCGCGGTGGGCTATCCTGCCTGCGGATACCGGCAAGGCCGAGGCTGGCGATGGCAATTAGGGCGAACAGCCCACTGGCCAAGATCAGAGGGGCGCGCGGGCCGTACCAGCGCGTTATGTAGCCGCCCATCGGCGCTCCCAGGGAAACACCAAAGATCAATGCAGCGCCCACCCAGCCCATGGCCCGAGCTCGGTTCCCGTCCCGGGTCCGATCCACCGCGTAGGCCATCAACAGAGACCAACCCATCACCGAGGCCGCGCCCTGGATGAAGCGCAGGACGAACAGAATCTCGATTTGCTCGACCTGAGACATCGCCGCGTAGAGCAGCGCGGAAGTGCCGAAGCCCAAAGCGATCCACGGTCGTCGTCGCCCCGTGCGGTCGCTCAAAATGCCCCACAGCGGAGCGAAGATGATGTAGGCGAAGGTCTCGATCGAGAAGAACAGGGTGGCGTCGTGGACGGTGCCCCCCAAGTCTTCGACGATGAACTCTTTCAACCCGGCGACTACTAGGGTCAGGTTGAACATCGCGATGGCGAGGCAAGACGCGACGCCCAGCGTCGCCCACCTAGAATTTTGCATCGATCAACTCTTACTTTCTGAAGTGGCGATTGCCGGCAGCAAGCCGGCGGGAATTCCCCAGGCGTCCACCAAGCTCTGCGCCAGCGGACGCAGTTGCGCCGACAGGATCTCGTGCTGGCGTTGTAGTGCTTTGGCCTTGGACGATCCGAGTAGGGAGTGTTCCTGGAACCAAGCTCGGTCACTCACCAGAAAGTGCACTCCGAGCAGGGTGGAGACAAGGTTGAGGGCAGTGGCTGAGTTGGAATCAAGTGGCTCGTCGAGGGCTTGATGCAGCGTTTGCAGGATGCGTCGTTCGACCTGCGCCCCCGCCGTAGAGAGCAGATGCAGCTGGCAGGCCAGGAAGGCATCGCTCAAGCTTTCCCCGGCCTTAATCCTGCGCCGCAATCGAGTTGCCACCGTGGAAAGAAGGTGGTCTTCGCGATATCGCAAGGCCGAGGCATGAAATTCGAGACTTCGGAGATGCTCTGGATCGGTATTGCGCACCACCACCGGATTCAGTTCGGCTACTCGCTCCGCAGCGCGCTCGACCAAAAAACGCGCGAGGCCGATCGAATTGAGATCGGAGAACTGTTTACGGTATCCGGCGAGCATCGCCTTGGCGACCAACTGCATCAATACCGTATTGTCGCCCTCGAAAGTGGTAAACACGTCACTGTCCGCCTTGAGGTCAGCAAAACGATTGATGGCTAGGTAGCCTTGACCGCCGCAGCTTTCGCGGCAAATTTGTGCAGCTTCGGTGGCATGCCAGGTGGCATAGGCCTTGAGTCCCGCAGCGTCGGACTCCAGTCTTCGTCGTTGGGGCTCTTCTACCGAGATGAAGTCTTCGGCCAGGCTCCGCAGCGCGAAATGCAGGCCGAAGGTCTTGGCGAGCAACGGCATCAGGCGCAGTTGATGGCTGGGATAGTCGAGGATCGGTATTTCTGGGCCTTCGCCGGAACCGAATTGGCGTCGTCGGTTGCCATAACCGATGGCGATCGCCAGAGAAGTCTTGGCCACCGACATCGAAGCCAGCGCAACCGAAACTCTTCCACCAACCAGAGCGCCCAGGGTGGTGAAGAATCGCTTGTTGTCGCTGGGGATTGAACTCTGGTAGACGCCAGCGTCGTCGACCCCACCGAATCGGTCGAGAAGCGCGCCCCGTTCGATCCAGACCTGGTCAAACGACAAGCGACCATTGTCGACTCCGTCGAGGCCTAGTTTGGCGTCGCAGTCCGAGATCGACACACCGGGTTTCGCAGACCCATCGACAGAGCGAATGGCGACCAGAAACGCATGGACGCCGAAGTTACTCTCGCCGACGTGCAGTTGCGCGAAGACCACCGCCATGCGGGCGTCGCGTGCGGCGTTGCCGATGTAGTCCTTGCGCGCCTGCGGGTGGGGGGTGTGGATCACAAAGCCATCGCGTTGTCGGTCAAAAGTGGCGGTGGTTTCTAAACCTTGGACATTGGACCCATGGCCGGTCTCGGTCATGGCGAAGCAACCGGGTAGCTTCATGGAGGTCGCGTCGGCCAAGTATTTCTGGTGCTGTTGGTCGTTGCCCAATTGCTGGATGGCGCCGGCAAACAGCCCGAACTGGACGCCGAATTTGACCAGTACGCTGAGGTCACCAAACGCCAAGGTCTCAAACGCGGTGACGAAAGAGCCAGCGGAATCTGCTCCGCCCAATGCCGATGGGGCACTTAGAGCGCCATAGCCACGCTCTCCTAAGGTGCCGACCTGTACCGTGACCCAAGCGCGATATTGCTCTCGGCTGAGGTCGTTGGGTGGCGTCGATTCCTTATCCAGCAGACGGTCGAAAATCTGCCTACGGATGTTGGGGAACGGTCGCTGCAGCCGGTCCGCTAGATCCGACAAATTTTCCGCTGCTGGTGGCTCTTGCTCGGAGGCAGCAGACGGCGACTCCATCTCCATCTCCAGTCCCAGCAGCAGAGCAGAGATTTCTGGCCCACCAAGTCCCAGTTCGTCGGTCAACTGAGACAGAGCCACAATCTCTTCAGGATCAAGCTGTAGCCCTGGGTGGTCGACGGTAGCGACCCGAATCCCCAGGTCAATCAACGACAAGCGATGCACTTTGGGCAGGTCCAGCGCTCGCTTACGGATCGCGAACAGCAGTTGATGGAGATCGGAGGGGCCGGGGGGTTGGCTCGGGTCGAGCCAGGATTCGATCGCCAACTGGCATTGCGCATCCAATAAAGACAAGCGCGAAACCCGAGCTCGAATCAGCTCCAGTTCGTCGGCGCTCAAGTCGCCGTCGGCCCAGGCAACATAGAGCAAGGGCAGGATCGACAGCAGCGCAGGGTGCTGGTAGCAACTGAGTAGTTTTGGTTGGTTCACGAGCTGAAGATGTCCTGACGCCGCAGGTGCTGGTCGATCATCACCGCAGCGATGTTTCCGGTTCCCAAGGCCACCGCTACCTGCTGCGTTTGTGGACGTAGATCTCCGGCGATCCAAACTCCGGGTACGTTGGTGTCCCCGCGCTGCGACTTGGGCTGGGCGTGGTGTCCGGTCGCGGCGATCTCGACCCCCAACTGTTGTGCTAGATCGGTGCGGCCTCGCGCTGGAGAGGAGACGAAAAATTTCTCCGCCTCGATCAGCGACCCATCGGCCAGTTGAAGGCTTCGCAATTCCGTGCGCTCGCCAATCAGCTCGACGATCTCCCCTTGCATAACCTCGATGTCCCGTTCTTTCAGTTGTGCCGCTCGCTTGTCGCCTAACTCGGTGTCGTCGGTCAAGAGCAGGCGCAGTTTTGATGCGTAGCGAGATAGCCCAAGGGCCATCCCGGCGCCCCCGGCAGCGCTTGCGGTGGCGATTACCACGGTATCTTTGCCTTCGATCTCTGGAGCTTCGCAATCAGGGCAGTAGTAGAGATTGCCTTTCCCCGCGTATTTGAAACAGGGGCGAAAGTCCCCGTCAACGGTCGGATGGTAGCGAGCTACACCGGTGGCCAGAAGGATCGTTGTGGTTTGCAGGACTTCGCCGTCCTCAAGTTGGAGACGGAAATCACCGAGCTTCCCTTCGGCTTGAACCACGTTGGCGCGGCGGTGTTGGGCTCCCAGTTCGAGCGCTTGCGCCAATAGCTGTTTTTGCATGTCGATGCCGCGGGTTCCCGGAATCCCCGGAACGTTGAACAGCTTCTCCAAAGTGAAAAATAGCGGTCCACTGCGACGATCGACGACCAAGACTCTTCGGTTGTGCCACGCGAGATGGGTGGCGGCGCTGAGCCCCGCGGGACCACCGCCGACCACAACACATTCCCACTGCGTGTTGGATTCTTGAGCCATCGTTACCAACAGGCCCTAGAAGCGCAACAGCGCGGACGCCCAGTGGAAACCGGCGCCGAACGCGGTGAGCAGAACTGCGTCGCCGGCCTTGATGCGCCCCTGGTCGCGGGCTTGTGCCAGCCCGATCGCCACCGAGGCTGAGCCGGTATTGCCAAGTTTGTCGACGTTGATGAAGACCCGTTCGGGCTCCAGTCCCAGCTTCTTGCCGACTGCATTGATGATGCGCATGTTGGCTTGGTGAGGGATTACTAGGGCTACGTCGTCGAGCGTCAGCCCGGCTTGCCGCAGCACTTGTAGGGAATTATCGGACATGTGGTGGACTGCTTCGCGGAAGACCTCTCTGCCTTTCATCACAAAGTCGACATGCGCTCCGGCCTTGGCGGATTTGAGGGTGAAAGGAAGGCGTGTGCCGCCAGCCTCGAGCATCAGAATGTCGGCTTTCGATCCGTCGGTCCCTGCAGCAATCTCCATGATTTGGGCGATCGCTTTTCCGGGGCCGACGATCGCTGCGCCCGCACCGTCGCCGAACAATACGCAGGTGTTGCGATCGCTCCAATTCATCAGCCGAGTAATCAGTTCGGCGCCGACCACCAAGACACGTCGTCCTCCATCGAGGGAACGCGAGCGTGCGATGTCGAGGCCCTGCACGAAGCCAGCGCAGCCGCTGCCACCAAGGTCATAGCAAGGGATGGCTCGCAGCCCCAGTCGGTGTTGGAGAAATGAAGCGGTATCCGGTGTGTAGACCTCAGGTGTGTCTGAAGCGACGATCAGTTCGTCGATCTCCTCGGGCGCTAATCCGGCATCGGCGATTGCGGCCTTGGCCGCTTGCTCCGCTAGGTCCACCGTCGTTTGGTCGTCGGCGGCAAAGCGCCGCTCTCGGATTCCGGTTCGCTCGACGATCCACTCATCGCTGGTGTCGACAAACTCGGTCCAATCTTGGTTGGTCATCACCCGCTCGGGCGTGTAGGCTCCGATTCCGAGGATTCCGGTTGTATTCGTCAATGGCGTCCTCCCACAAGACAAGACAGGCATGATACCGCGCTCGATCAAGATGCGGATCTGCTTGCAACCACATACAAGGAGAGTTCATTCCATGTTGCAAAGTGTCGCTACAATTTCCGTTCTTTCATTCACCCTCTTGGCAGTAGCCGCATGCGCAGAAACGCAGAGCGCGGCCGCCGAACCGACGGTGCCCACCGGGGATGCAGAGGTGACTGCGTACTCCATCGGCTACGGTATCGGTCGCCAGATTCATGATCAAGGGATTGTTCTGCCCGAGGATCAGTTGGTAGCAGGACTGCGCGCCGGCATGGCCGCCGCCGATCTTCCCCTCCCCGAAGCCGACATGACGGCGGCTCGCCAACGCTATGAGCAGTCTGAACAGCAGCGTTTGTCTGCACTGCAGGCAACCAAGTCGGTGGACGAGAGGGCTAAGGGTGAGGCTTTTCTAGCGGAAAACGCGACCAAAGAAGGGGTCATCACCTTGGCTCCGGGATTGCAGCACGAAGTGCTGGTTGCAGGTGACGGACCGATCCCGAGCCCAACCGACAGAGTCACCGTGCACTATCGAGGTACCTTGCTCGACGGCACGGAGTTCGACAGCTCTTATGCACGCAACGAACCCGTCACCTTCGCACTTAACCAGGTGGTTCCGGGTTGGACCCAGGCGATTTCGAAGATGCCTGTCGGCTCCAAGTGGAAGCTCTACCTGGGGGCGGATATGGGCTACGGCGACAACCCCCGTCCTGGCGGTGCAATTCCTCCTGGAGCGACCTTGGTCTTTGAGGTCGAGTTGCTGGGGATTGCCAACTAAGCTTCGATCGATCATCGAGATCAGCACGCGGTTGACCCGAGCAGGGTTCTGGACTCTGGTAGTGGTCGTGCCATGGATGCTCACGGCCCCGGTTCATGCCGGGGTCGACGAGCTCGGTCGCAACGACGTGCGGATCTATTCCGCGCCGTTTGAGGTTCGCGCTGGTCATTCGGTGATCGATATCCAGCTGGCCGATCGTCTGGAACAACTAGGGTTTGCCAGGGTTCGCCAACGCCCCACTGAGCCGGGGCAATTCTTCTGGGGCTATGAAGTCTTTTGGATCTTCCCTGAGCAAGAGGCCATCCAGGCCAGCGAGTCACCACTGGTTGGCTTGCGCTTACGCCGAAAGGACGGCGAGATCTTGGGTCGTCAGGACGAGTCGCCTGCAGCAAGGGGTGAGGTGGTCTTTCAGGTACCCGCGCAGCTTCTGGCCGAGGATTTCACCGGTCGTCGGGCTGCTCGCATAGGACTGCAGTTCTCTCGCTTACCCGAGCACGTCTGGCAACCGCTGTTGGCCGCCGAAGACGCCAGGTTTTTTGAGCATCAAGGGATCGATGGACGTGGGGTCGCCCGGGCTCTGCTGGCGAATGTCCGCGCCGGCAAGGTCAAACAAGGCGGCAGTACCATCACCCAGCAGTTGATCAAGATGCGTGATTTGGCGCCCAAGCGTTCCCTGGGACGCAAGGTCTCAGAGGCGGTGCGTGCGCTGTCTTTGGAGGCAGAATACGACAAGCAAGACATCCTTGAGGAGTACCTCAACCATGTCTATCTTGGCCATGTGCAAGGGATCTCACTGTACGGTTATGGTGCCGCTGCCCGAGCCTTTTTTGCCAAGCAGGCGCACCAGTTAACCCTTGGCGAGGCCGCCCTGTTGGCGGCGATCGTCCAGGCTCCGAATCGCTACTCACCGGTGCGCAATCGAGAGGCGGTGGTGGCGCGCTATCGCTGGATCCTAGATCGCCTCGAAGAACTAGGTTGGATATCCGGCCGGGAGCTGCAGCGGGCTCGTGCTCGAGTTCCGTCGCTGGAGGTGCGATCGCCGAAGCGTGCGATCTCGCCAGCAGTTTTGTCGCATTTGGAGGAATCTGCTGCCCGGCTGGCCCCAGGTCGGGCCGAACAAGGAAGAGGGTTCATCATTGAAACGACGCTCGACCCTTGGTTGCAGAGGGTAGCTGAGAAAACCGTAGATCAGCATCTCAAGCGCATTCGCGCCCGGGTTTCTGGGCGAGAGCAAGTTCAGGCCGCGCTGCTGGCGATACGCGCTTCGACCGGTGAGGTCGTGGCCTATGTCGGAGGTGGATCCGGGGGTGGGGGATTGGATCGAGTGACCAATGCCAAACGCCAGCCGGGATCGGCGGTGAAGCCATTGGTCTTGGCCCACGCTTTCGCGGACTGCGGCAGTCGGGATCCGTTGTACCCCTCGCGCAGCGTCTCCAACGGTTCGTGGAAGCTGGATCTTCCATCTGGCGAATGGCGTCCGCAGAACCCGGATGATTCTCTCGGCGGCACGGTAACCCTGCGCGAGGCGACCTCGCGGTCGCTCAATCTGCCGTTTGTCCGGCTTGGTGCGTGGTGTGGTTGGGACGCGGTAGCGGGCACCTTTCGCGATGCCGGGATTTCTTTGCCCAACCCGGTTCCCCCCGCGTTCACGTTGGGAGCGATCGAGGTCAGTCCTTGGAATTTGGCTACTGCTTACACAGCACTGGCCAGTGACGGACGTAAGGCGGCACCACGCTTGTGGACGGAAATTAGGCGACCAGCTGGCCGGCTGGTGGGTTCCAAGAGTCCTGACCGAAATCGGGTGATCCCGGAGACCGTCAGCTTCTTGGTTCGCGATGTATTGCGCCAAGCGGTGCGTGAAGGCAGTGCACGCGCCGCTGCGGTCGGTTCTGCGCCGGTGTTTGCCAAGACCGGAACCTCCTCGGATCGTCGAGATGCTTGGACCGCAGGCGGGATCGGTGATTTGGTGGTGGTGGTGTGGGTGGGGCGCGACGACGGTGCCCGATTGGGGTTGAGTGGCGGAGCCGCCGCCGCACCGTTGTTTGGAGAATTTGTCGCCGCCGCGATCGGCACCCAAGTGCGCACTACGGATTCCGTTCCACACGGGATCGAGCAGCAGGCATATGACGCCAAAACCGGATTGCTGGTCGGCCCCAGTCATCGTCGAGCAGAGGTTGACTGGTTTTGGACCCGTCATCAACCGGCACGCAGGCGTTGGTGGCGATCCGCCAATTCGATTCCAACAATTCAATAAACGGGTCGCGGGTTACGCGACCGATGAAAGAGAAACCTATATGGTTTTTTTACCAACTAACTACATGAGAACCAGATACTTGCGAGTCAGTGTTTCGGCAAGGCAAGGTGGGTTTTTTGTGATCGCTTTGAGTTTGCTCACACTGGTTTCCGCGACTGCCGTCGCTCAGGAAGACTTGATCACCGATCGTCCGGATTTCACCGAGAGCGCCAACTCGGTTGACCGTGGGGTTTGGCAAATCGAAACCGGAGTCGCCTAGGAGGAAGATGACGTCGTGGTGTTTCCCGAGGCACTAGCGCGGCTAGGGATCTCGGAGAGGGTCGAACTACGTTTTGGCTTGCCCAGTTATGTTGGCACGAAGGGAGCGTCGGGACTCTCGGACGCCTCTCTGGGCGTCAAGTTGGAACTGGGCTCGGTCGCAGAAGGAGAGATGGCGGTGATCGGTGAGGTTTCGATTCCGCTGGGAGACGATCAGCTCACCAGCGACGAGGTGGATCCAACCGTGATTGCAATTTACGAATGTGAGGTGAACACGATCTGGTCTTTGGGTACCCAAGTCGGGTTGTCTTCGTTGTCTCAGGGTAGAGGTGACGAGACTGTAATCAGTCCGACCTTGGTTTTCGGCCGAGACTTAGCCCAATCCTGGGGCACTTTTTTTGAACTCGCTGCCGATATTGTCGAGGACGGTTCGAGCCCTGCCTTGCTTCACACTGGGCTGACCAAGGCAGCAGGCCCAGATCGTCAATGGGACGTTCATTTCGCCTTTGGGCTCAACGATACCGCTCCAGATGTCCAAGTTGGTGCTGGCTTTAGCTGGCGTTTCTAATCGCTCGCCAGCGGTCAAAGGCGGCCAGGCTTACCTGGTCTTGGGGGCGATTCTCATGGCTTGCCCATTCGATGAATTTGACCAGAAATGGCCTTGCCTGGAGGATCTCTCGCCGGAGTAGCTCGGCGATCACCGGAGAATGGTCGGAAAAACCGCTCGAATCGTAGTGGCTTAGTGTCGTTTGCAGATCGTAGGCGACCGCGCGTCGATGAACCGTTACGGTGGTATCGCTGACTTCGAAGATGGCGTACTGGGCCCGAGGATCTCGGTTGAACGGCAGTCCCACCGCCCCGATATTGACCACTCGACCGCCGAGGAAACTTCGATCTAGGGGGCGATGAGTGTGGGCACAGACCAAGACTTGCGCCTCGGTCTCGGTCGCGTGTTGCTGGAGCACGGAATCCGGAGTCCATGGGCCCAGTCCGTCGCTAACCCCTTTGGGACTGCCGTGGACCACAAGCAGTTGTTCCGGTTTCTGTTCGGCTCGTAGCGAGAACGGAAGATCCTGTAAGTAGTCGCTCACTTCGTCGCTGAGTTCTTGCGCCATCCAATCGGCAGCGTCGCCCATTGCGCTATCAGAGAGATTAGAAGGTCGACTCTGATTGCGGCAAAGCAGCAACAGCTCTTCATGATTGCCGGTCAAACTGCGCCAGCCGGCTTCGATAATCCGGCGAGCGACTTGTTCCCCCCCTGGACCACGCCCTACCAGGTCGCCAGCCACCAGCACTTCGTCAGGGGCTTGCGCGGAGAGGTCGGCGGTCACTGCTTCGAGGGCTGCGAGATTGCCGTGGATATCGGAAAGAACCGCGATTCGAGTCAGTGCCACTCCTTAGACCCACTCGCAGATGGCGTCGAAGGACTTGCGGCCGATTGCTGGCACCCGGGCATCAGCGGCCGGTCGACCGGTGACCACGATCAAGAATGGTTTCTCATTCTCCGGTCGTCCCAGTGCCTCGCGCAGAAATGACATCGGGCTGGGCGTATGGGTCAAGGTTGCCAGTCCAGCGTTATGCAATGCCGCAATCAAGAACCCAGTCGCAATCCCCACCGACTCTTTTACGTAGTAGTGGCGAACTTTCTTGTCCTGCTCGCCCCCATCACCCTGGTATCCGTGGATCAAAGCGAAGACCACGATCAGGTAGGGGGCCTCTTCGATGAAGGGTTTGTCGGCGTCTGTTCCCAGAGGCTCGAGAGCTTTCAACCACTCTTTGCCGGCCCGTCGTTGGTAGAACTCCAACTCGGTTGATTCGATGACTTCGCGCAGCTGCTTCTTGAGCTCGGCTGAGGAGATCACGACAAATCGCCACGGCTGCTGGTTCGCCCCGCTTGGGGCACTGGCTGCGGCGCGAACGCATTCCTCGATTACCTCGCGCGGCACACGTTCGCCCGAATAGTCGCGAATGGTTCTCCGTTTGGTGATCTGATGGCGAAACGAACGAGCGCGATCAATGGCTTGCTCGTCGGTCAAAAAAGGCCCGCCATCGTAAAGTTCGGTAGGGTAGTCGCTCATTGCCCAGGATCCTATCCCGAGCACAACAGGTTCTCGATCAAGCGTCCTCACTGGATGACAGAACGCTGGGTCGGCGACCGTCTCCAGGCGCCAACCCAGTTTGTCAGCAAGCGGTACAGCGAACAGTGGAATGTTCCGATCAATAGGCATAGATTGGCACGCCGATTGCGCAAACAATTCCTCGGGCCCGAATGGTCCTGAAAGGAAACAACGATCATGACTCGAAAAGAAAACACTTTAATCACTGCACTGGTCACTGCACTGGGAATTGCCTCGTTAGTAGGCGCATCACCGGCTGCCTTCGCTGATGGCTTTGGTCACTACGGAGGCCAGAATTCGATCCGCATTCACGGTGGCTCCTTCGAGCCAGACGGAGCATCCGCCTATTGGCAGGACAAAGAAATCGATTTTTTTGGCAGTGCTGAGGATTTTGATGACTTCTTGTTTGCCGTCGATTGGGTGCACTACGTTTCCTCTCGCATCGGTATCGTTGGCTCGTTGAGCGGCTATGAAGGTAGTTCGCTGCAGAGCTATCGTGACCTCGTCACCAGTGACGGAAGCGACATCTTTCATCAGGCGACCCTGGAGTTAGGCTCGGCGGAGCTTGGGGTCTTGGTCAACTTGCTCAACGGCGACGCGGTGGTGTTGCCTTACGTCGGAATCGGCGTCGGTCTTTATGACTGGACTCTGAGCGAAGACGGAGATTTCGTCGACTTCGGCTTTGATCCTCCGGCGTTGTTCAACGATCTATTCATCGAAGAGGGCGAAGCCTTTGGCATCTTCTTTCTGGTCGGCGTCGAGGTTCCGATTGGTTCTTCTTGGTCGGTGTTCGGTGAGGCGAAGTGGTCCGATGTGGACGACGAGTTAACCGGGGATTTTGCAGGCCTTGGACCCCTAGACTTGTCGGGTCAGTCGGTAACCGCGGGAGTCGCTTTTAACTTCTAGGCTTGCAGGACTGGCAGCCGTATCTGGGGTTGGGGCAACCTTGGCCAGTTCCCAGCTCTTTTCAGGCACCGCAGTTGTTGGCGAAGTTCTAAATCCGACCGTTGTGCGCTACCGTACAACGGTCGTGCGCAGATATCGCATCCGCAATAACCGATTCGATCAGCACAAGATTGTCGGGGGTTGCTTCGGACTCCTGGCTGGATTGATTCTGACCGGTTGCCTGGACGGCAACGCGAGCGGCCTGGTCGCACGTCAAGAGCTCAATCAGGAGACCGATTCCGTCGCTGGCAGTTCCAATAACGGCAGTTCAGACATAGTCAGTTCAGATACTGCCAGTTCAAATACGGGCAGTTTAAGAAATGCTCGAGCTGGGCGCGGTAGTCAAGATGTTGAGTTGATCCCGTTTGGCCTTTTGGGACCGATCATCGGCGCTCAAGATGTGTTTGAGACAGCCTGCGATCTTTCCGAGGAATCTTTCGAGCGCTGTCTGTGACCGTGCTTAGCTAAGATAGCGACTAACAAGGATTGAAGATGAAAACCACAGCAATCGAAATGACCAAGACTAACCGGGCCAAGGTCAACGCTTCCACCATCCTGATGATCACGCTCTTAGCAGTGGGACTGCTGAGTTCGTCCTCTTTTGCTGGAGGCAAGTGTGACGATGCCGATGAGTGTCTACAGGCGATCCGGGGATCGATCGCCAAACGCGGTTGGTTGGGTATTGAGTACGACACCAATGATGAAAATGGACTTCCTGAGATTCACCGCGTCCTAGCGGACAGTCCGGCCCAAAGGGGTGGGTTGCAGGCCGGGGACTTTCTGTTGACGATCAATGGGGCTTCCTATCAAGAGGCTCGCGAGGAAGTCTACGCTGAGGTCAATAAGTCGCTGGTCCCAGGCAACGAAATTCTATTTGAGGTGCGCCGTAGCGACGAGGTTGTCGAAGTGAAGGTAGTCGCTGGAGAGATGCCGCCAGCGATGGCTGCGCAGTTAGTCGGACGGCACATGATGGAGTACCACAAGAGCGCTGCCGACAGTGAACCAGACGCGGCGGCTGACGGCGACCAGCAAGACGATAGCTAGAGTCCCTTAGCCGACCAAGTGAGCAGGTGCGGTGACTCTGGTTAGCGCGCCTTTGCCAAATAGATCAAACAATCCTTTTCTCCGATCAGCCGGTCTGGATCCGGGTTGAGTAGGTCATGCTCTTGGTGATCTCTAATGCCGAGTGCCAGCCAGTGGCGATGCCGCTGGGTTTCGCTCGCCGCTTGAACGAAAGTTTGGCCTTGATATTGCCCTGGCTGCCCGAGAAACAGGCTCTGCCCCCCTGCTGACGCGACGGTCGACAAGATGCTGGCGGTCCCCGGCATTACGACTGCGTGGCTGAGCATCGAGAAGCCAAGATGCGTGGTCTCGATCACTTCGTCCACGCCAGCGGAGTAGGCATGGTCGATATTTTCTTCGTCCAAGATTTCAGCCACCACATAGAGAGGATCACGGCGCTTTGCGGCGATCGCGTTTCGTGACATCCATGAGCGGATGGTGAAAGCGGTGAGAATGGTCTTGGCGTCAGCTGCTTGCGGCATGTCGCTGCGTGAACCGATCAAAATCGCTGCCCTGGCATAGGCGATACGGGCTTTCTCCAGCTCGCTCTCTTTGGTCGGGTCGCCGTTGACCCAAACCACTTCCGGCGGTAGGTCGTTGGGTCTCTCGCCGGGCGAGAATAAGACTAGGGCGCTCTCGTCAACGTCGACCTCCTGCTTGATCGCTTCCAGAAGCATTTCCATGCCCATCTCATAGCCACAGACGACGATGTGGTTGATGTGTCCGCTCATGCGAAACTGCTCCTTTCGGATGGTTAGTACGCTTTGCACCAGAGATTGGCCGACGACACCGGCAAACAGCGCCAGACTGAGCATGCCACTGATCATCAGCGCAGCGCCGATCATGCGTCCGAGGGTCGTGATCGGTGTGATATCCCCGAATCCGACGGTGGTCAGAGTTACCAGTGCCCACCACACACCGTCCGCTGGCCCAGTAAGTCCCACATTAACATCGCGCTCGACCAGATAGAAACTCAATCCACCGAGGAGCGTTGCAGTCAGGACGAAACTCAGCGCCAATAGATAGAGCAGGGCATTGTCGCGAAACGCCTGACTAATCGAGCGCATTGGACTGGCATAGCGAAATGGAGTTCTCGCCAGGCGCAGCAGACGCAGTGCACGCAGGCCGCGTAGGGCAGGTAACAACGCGGAAACGGTGAGTAGGTCGATGAGAATCGATGGGCGCAACAAGAACGCCAGTCGACCCAACAAGTGATGGCGAATTGTCGAGGCGGGGGTCGGTGACTCTAGGTCTAGCCGGGGTGGGCGAAAAGAGGCAACCCGCGCGATGAGCTCAACGGTAAACGCCCATAAGATCACTCGATCTAGAGTGACCAGCCAGGGGGCTAAGCCATCCCGGCCGCGCCAAATTTCAGCGACAAAAATCGACACCGAGACGGCAATCAATCCGCCGACCAAGCCGTGCAGAACGCGAAACTCGCGGCTGGACGGGCGGTGGAAGGCTCTAACTAACCAGGACATAAAAAAATGGTCGGCGAGGCGTTGTCTCCGCGCTGCTAGACTCTAGCAGTCGATCGTCGCCATGCATTTCTTCACTCCCCTCTGTACCGAAAGAAACGATTCGAGTGTCTACCGGTAGTACTAATTTTACTTGGGTTGATGATTCCTCGTCGCTGGCGTCGCTGGCGAGCGCTCTGGCTGCAGTAGAAGAGTTCACCTTCGATACCGAGTCGAATTCAGGATTTCGTTACGCGGAGAAGCTCTGCCTCCTGCAGCTCAATGTGGGGGGTCGACTGTGGATGGTGGACCCGTTGGCTTTCGATCACAGCGATTGGATCGATCCACTACGAGTGCCGCTTGAGGATCCACAGGTACGGATCTGGATTCACGGTGGCGAATTCGATGTCTCAAGCATGAAGCGAGACTTTGGACTCCAACTGAGGGGTCTGTGGGACACCCAACAAGCATCCACCTTCCTTGGACACGAGAAAACCGGATATGGCAGTTTGGTGGAGGCGATCTGCGGAGTTTCGTTGCCCAAGGCGTTCACCCGTTACGACTGGGGCACGCGGCCACTTCCCAGCGGTCCGATGGACTACGCACTGGACGACGTTCGCTATCTTCCCAAAGTCGCCCGTGCCCTAATGAGAGAAGTGGAAGTTCATGATCTGAGTGACGAAGTTGCCATCGCCGGGCGCGGGGTAGAGGACGCCGAGTGGCCTGATTTATCCCCGACGAAAGCGCTGTGGCGCGTCAAGGGGGTGGGTCACTTACCGCCGCTCGGCCAACGTCGAGTTCTGATGTTGCTCAAGTGGCGCGATGAGGTCGCCAGGCAACGCGATCAGCCTCCCGGCAGAGTTCTCAACGGCTATGCGCTTTTGTCGTTAGCGGAAAACCCTCCGCGCAAGCCTTCGGATCTGCGCTACGCACGAGTTTCTCGACCGGTTCGCGACCACTACGGAGATCACTTGGTCGGCTTACTGAAACGTACCGAGGAGTTGCCGCAGTTACCTGACCGGGCAATCACACCCCGGCAAACGCCTCAAGAGAAGGCTCGATCCAAGGGTATCCGCAATTGGAAACGATCCGAATCCAAGCGCAGAGGGATTCCCCAACAGGCGGTGTTGCCGACCCGGGCGGCGGAATTCTTGGTCTACAACGGCGCAGACGACCTCACCCAAGTGCCACAACTTGGAGCTAAGAGAATTCGGCTCTACGGTTCCAAGTTACGCCAACTGTGCGCCACTGCAGAGTTCGAGTAGGCGCGCTGTTTCTTGTTGTAAGAGAGCGTACGGTTGTTGGTCTACTGGACGGCGCGTAGATTCTGTAAAGCTTCTTCTTCGCTATGGAAGACTGGGATCAAAGGCAACAGATTGCCCAGATCCATGATCCTTCGCAGCGGTGCTTCAACTTGGATCAATGCGAAGTCGCGCTCCAGACTGAGAGATAACTTGTAGGCCGCGACCAGTTCACCAATGCCCGAGCTGTCAATCTTGGAAACTGCTGAAAGATCCAAGAGCAAGAGTTCCCAACCGTCGGCGTAGACTTCTTCCACTACTTCACGCACTACTCGGTCGCCAGTCCCAACCACCAATTGGCCGCGTATCTGAACCACAACCCCGTCTTGCCTTTTATGTACGTCGATTTGCATTCGCGTCCTCCGTGCTGATCATAACGGGTTGTGCGTCACGCGTCGCTGGCAAGCGTCTCAGGCGGTTTCCGTTCGACAGCTTGACGCAGGCAATAGGGGACTGCGGCCAGCATCAATGCAATTCTTTGGACCTCGGTGTCAGCCCAATAGTCCTCAAACAAGCCAGCAACCAAGAAAGCAATAACACCAAACAAACACGCGGCGTACAGGTCTCGGTGATCTCGTTCGCCGTGGAACGATCCGCGCCACGCTAGGCGTATCGCAAGTAAAAACAAGGTCAGTATCGCAATCGTGGCTGGAACTCCCTGTTGGGCGGCGAGAGAAGCATAACTGTTGTGCAGGTGAGGTACCCGTTGTTGAGGTGCCGTCGGGTGAGCGTAGAAACTGTACAAATGGTCGACAGTCTCCGGCCCATGGCCGAGGAGCGGGCGTTCACGAATCATCACGGCTCCGGCGTCCAGCATGCACAGGCGGTCGTAGGTGGAGATATCTTCCAGATCGCCGATGCTCCACATGCGCGCCGCGATGTGTACCGGCACGATCGCGACGGTTACCAGGGTAAGCGGTAGTAGCCATAACAGCCACTTCCCGCGGTGCAAAAACGCTGCGACTGTAACCACAGCAAGCACCGCGATCCAAGAGTTGCGGGTCAGGGTGTACAGCAGGGCGGCGCTGAGCATTACCAAGCCAATCCATGCCCACCAGCGTTGCCAGCCTCGACGGTAGAGCAACCAGGCGAGCAAGATCGCAAGTGCCAGCGTCATCACCCCAGCTAAGGTCATGTAATGAGAGAACGCTCCACGAATACGGGTTTCCAACCCTCCCGCACCTTGGATAACTTCGAACAGACCTTGCCCGGCATGCATCACCGCTACCCCGACCAAGCCGTAGATTGTTAGCCTGATGGCGCTGGCGCGACGCAGTACCAGTACGGCTAGCAATGGCGGTGTCAGATTGAGCAAATCTCCGATGCCTCCCAAAGTCTGTCGCGCAATCGAAGACGACAGGATCGATCCGATTAATAGCACCCAGTAGACAACGATGGGAATCCAAAGACCTTGGGCGTTGCGCAAGCGATCGCGATGGTGCTTCCAGGGAGCAGTCGCCAGCCCTAGGATCAGCAGTCCGTTGGATAGGCCGATCGCTGAGACAGTCCAAAGTTGCCCAATGGCAAACAGCTTCGTCCATTCGAACGGTTCGAGGATTCTGCGGAACGGTTGAAGGATGCGTTGCATCGGAGAGGAGATCATCGAATGAAACGCAATCTACAACAGTTCGGGGAGCAACCTGATGTCGTCGGCCGGTTCGGAGGGAAATGCGACTCCGGCTCCGTTGCGCCGTCAAGTCTTCGTATACTTAGCTAATGCGCGCTCCTCGCTCGACTTCCTGCATCCTTCTCTTGGTCGCCATATTCGCGTTGAGCTCCGCTGGATGCAGTCCGCGCAAAGAACCAATTCCCTTTTCTGCCGCCGACGGAGTGGTCGTCATTACCTTAGACACCCTGCGGGCCGACCGGCTTGGCACCTACGGCTACGGTCGTCCGACCTCTCCTGAATTGGATGGGTTTGCCGCAGAATCGGTGGTTTTTGACTCTGCCTTCGCCCAGTATCCGTCAACCATGGTTTCCCACCTGTCAGCGTTCACTGGCCTTTATCCACGAGAGCACGGAGTGGTGCAAAGAAAGCTCAGTTTGTCTCCCACCTTACCGACGGTAGCTGAGGTATTCAAAAAGGCTGGCTTTGACACAGCGGCGTTTACCGAAAACGGGATGATCAGTCCAGCCTCGGGCCTGGGTCGCGGTTTTGATCAGTTCATCTACCAACACATCGGCCCCCCCACCGGCCCAGATCAAGTCTTTGATATGGGCCTGCAGTTTCTCTCTGAGCAATCAGACCAGTCTCGGGTGTTCTTGTGGCTGCACACCTACGCGGTGCATACCCCCTACCAACCGACGGTAGAGAACCGAGAACTGTTTCTAGAGGGGGTTGCGCCGCCGACGATTCCAGTCACCGGTGAATTTCTAAGCCTAGTAAACCGGGATCAAGAGCAAGTCGAAGACGCCGATGTCGCAGCGTTTAGTCGACTCTACGACGGCCAATTGCGCGATGTAGACACCGCCTTTGGCCGGTTTCTCCGAGAGCTGAAAGACAGCGGTTGGTTGGACCGGTTGGCGGTCGTGGTGTTTGCCGATCACGGTGAAGAATTTCGCGAACACGGAATGCTGGTACATGAGCAGGTGTATCCGGAGTTGACCCGCGTCCCACTGATGATTCGGCACCCGAGCCTGCCTGCGCAGCGCGTGGAGAGCACGGTGGAAACTATCGACATGGCTCCGACTCTTGCTGGTTTAGCAGGACTTGATTGGCAACCGGTCGGTTCTGGCCGCAGCCTGCTACCCGGCTTGCTCGGCGAGAGTACGGAATCGACGCCCCAAGTGGCTTATGCCGAAATGGAAACCGGCCTGCATCAGCGCACCGTGGTGCAACGTGTTGGCCCTGATCTGTGGCAACTGGTTGAACATCGGTTCCCCGCCGGTCCTGACGGAGTGTGGTTTTCGACGGTTGGTGAGTTCGATGTCCAGGGCACCGAACTGGACTTGAACTTGTACTCGTATCGCAAACGCCGTTCTTTGAAAATTTGGCTCGATGGTGAGCTGTTCTCAGAACTACAGATTGCTCCAGACTGGAGTCAGGTAACCGTTCCTTTACCCAAGGGGTGTTTCTTATGTCGGGTGCGCCTTGAGGCAGAGAATTGCGCTACACCTGAGGAAACCACCAACTCGAATGATCGGCGCTGCTTGGCGACCAAAGTCGGTGGCGATGAGCGGTTCCGTTATGAGCTATTCAACTTGAGTCGAGACCCTGGTGCAGCGGAGGACGTTTCGCAAGAGCAGGAACAAATCGTTCGGCGTCTGATCAAAGAACTGCGCGCAATCCCCACCGAGCCGTTGGGAGCCACCGGTGACGCCGGTCGAATCGAAAACGAGGATACTCTACGCACTCTGGGCTACACCTAGGTTCACGCTTTCGTCTTTCTGTTTCCTTCACCATTCTTCAAACAGCTCTACTTTTATAATTGAGGCCCCATGTATTCTGGACCGATCACTCAACACCCACCCGAAACGACCGACCAGTCGTTCGCTGAACTGGGTTTACCGGAGATTCTGCTTAAACGACTGACGGCGATTGGCTTCGAACATCCGACGCCGATTCAGCAAGAGATGATTCCTGCTGCACTCGAAGGCCGCGATGTGGTCGGCTTGGCGCAGACCGGATCCGGCAAAACAGCTGCCTTTATCTTGCCCACTATGGCCCGCAATCTGGCGCAGCGAGGGCAAACGGTGGTGCTATCCCCAACCCGTGAGATTGCTCAACAAACTGAATCTTTTGTCGCCGCGCTCGATGTTCCCGGAGTGAGTTCGGTTTGCGTCATCGGTGGAGTCAAGATGGGGCCGCAGTTTGACGCCTTTGCGCGCAATCCCGATTTGGTGATCGCGACCCCAGGCCGCCTGTTGGATCACCTGGAACGGGGTTCGGCAAAGTTACACCGCACGACCGCTTTGGTTTTGGACGAGGCGGACCACATGCTCGATCTGGGGTTCTTGCCCCAAGTGCAGCGGGTGATTAACGCGCTGCCGCAAGATCGTCAGACGCTCCTATTCTCGGCGACCATGCCGCCGCCGATTGAGCGACTTGCCTCTCGCTATCTCTACGATCCGGTACGCATCGACATCCTACCCAGTGGGCGTGCCGCCGAGGGTCTTGAGCATCATCTCTACATGGTCGAAGAGAAGGATAAGAAGCCCTGTGTGTTGTCGATTTTGCATGAATCATCAGGTAGTACGTTGGTGTTTTGCCGCCGCAAAGTGGATGCCGATTGGCTGTGCAAGGTACTGCAGGACGATGGCCTCCCGGTCGAGCGCATTCATTCCGACTTGAGCCAGGCACAGCGCCGCCGTGCCCTGGACGATTTTCGAGCGGGTAAGCACCGAATCTTGGTGGCGACGGATGTGGCCGCCAGAGGATTGGACATTCCGGTCATCGAACACGTGGTCAATTTTGATTTGCCGGACTCGGTAGAGGACTACATTCACCGCTCCGGTCGCACCGCCCGAGGTGCCAACGAAGGGCTGGTTTCCAGCATTGGTACTTGGCGCAATCGGTCAACGATCACCGAAATCGAAGCAACTTTGGGGGAATCGATCACCCGGCGAACCGCCGAAGGACTCAAGCCCTACATTGAGATCACGACGCGCAAACGAACCTCACCGTTGAGGCGCTAGAGGGCGCAGTCTATGTCCGAGGATCTCATCGATCTGCCTTTGGGAGACGAAGGCGACTCTGATCCGTCCTTTCCCAGCGAAGACCCCCTACACCGGCCGGTAGAGCGCTCGCAACGGCCGACCAACCGAAAACCTGTCAAACGCGGCGGTTCGAGACGCCGTTCTCGTAAACCTCCCGGGCCCCGGCGAAAGCCGGTTTGGCTGCTGCTGTTATTTCCTCTCCTGCTGCTCGCCGCTTGGCTGTACTGGCGACCGTCTCGGCTGGAGATTTCTCCAGAGCAACTGGCGACACTGAAAGTTGCGGTGGGAGTCACCAGTGAACCAGCAGAAATTGAAATCATCAACGTTGGTCGCCGTGAGATTGTGCTCGAAGACATTCGGGTGGCTGACAGCGAGGTGTTTTCCATTGGCGAACGAGATTGCGGTGAGACCGTGTCGTCGGGCGAAAACTGCCATGTTCAAGTTGTGTTTGCGCCTACCGCAATGGGGATAGCCACCGCCCGGGTGGAGATCGTCGGCAGTCAACGAGGCGGAGTCACCGAGGTCGAGATTCCCGGAGAAGGACTGGGAGCGCGCATGGTGGCAGACAAGTCACGGATTGACTTTGGCAGTACCTCGGTCGATGGCAGGAGCGCTGCACAGCTTGTTGAAGTCAGCAATCGTGGCACCTTAGCCGGTTCGTTGGGGCCGGTCTCTGTCGGTGGAGACAGCGACTTTCGGGTGAGCGACAACGGTTGCCGAAATGCCTTGGAACCGGGCGAACGCTGTCGTTTGCAATTGGTGTTCTCCCCTCGCCGGATGGGAGCCCGCGACGCCCGCTTGACGGCGGAGGGCAAGGTGGCTGAGCCCCTATCTGCGATTGAGTTAGTTGGTCAAGGAATCGGCCCAGGATTTGAGATCGCTCCGACTTCGCTAGATTTTGGTGAACGGAAAGTGGGTTCGACCTCGACCGCGATGGAAATCCGTTGGCTAAATCGTGGCGATGTGGAGTGGAACTTGTCGACTCCGGTGCTGGACGGGAACAGCTTTTCGTTGGTCTCAGACACCTGCACGCGCTCACCCATCCCCGCTGGCGGCTCCTGTGGGGCTCGGGTGACATTTGTTCCCAAGAGCGCTGGAGCAGCGAAAGCGTCATTGCATTTGGTGCATCGCGGTGGCGAGCGGTTTCCGGCAGCGCAGCTAACCGGTGTCGGCACTGCGGCCAATCTTGAATTTGATTTGCGCAAGGTGGGTTTTGCGGCAATTCCGGTAGGGCGCGCCTCACCACCCAGAACCGTGCGATTGACCAACAGTGGCTCCGCGACGGCGTCGATTCGCTCGGTACGGCTTGACGGTGGGGCAACATCGTCATTTCGCTTGCAGTCGGACTGCGGTTCGGAACTCACCGCGGGAGCGACCTGCGCGCTACGGCTGCAGATGGAACCCAAAGGTTCAGGTTCGGTCTCTTCCTCGTTGGTTGTCGAATCCGATGCTCCGAAATCGCCAACCGTTGTTAACCTAGAGGGCAACGGGGCGGCTGCGAAGTTGGTGCTTTCCAGGGATCGGATTGATTTCGCCACGGTTCCCCAGGGGGAGTCCCAAGACTTACAGGTCGCGATCCAAAACTCCGGTTCGGCACCTCTCGATTTGTCCAAGGTGACGATCGAAGGAAGTGGGTTCGCCGTTCGCGGAGATGATTGTTCCAGTCGGATGATTGTTTCGGGCGCGGATTGTGAAATCGTAGTTCGCTTTCAGCCGAAGAACCCGGGAGCGCACGTCGGGACACTAGTCGTCCAATCAGCCGTTGGTGAACGACGAATCCCTCTTTCCGGGCTGGCCGGCGAGCCGCCGGTGCCCCGCGCCTCGGCGGATCGCTCGAGCATTGATTTTGAGTCCACGGGCACGGGCAGCAGAAGCCCGGTGGAGACGTTAACTCTGACTTCTCACGGTCCAGGTCGATTGGAGATTCAGGACATCGTCATCGGTGGTGAAGGCAGCAGCTCCTTTCGCCTGGTACCCGCAACCTGCCAGGACGTACCTCATTTAATTGCTGGGAGTCGCTGCACTGTGGGTATTCGATTCCAACCGTCGACCATCGGTGGACATGATGCGACTCTGATTATTCGCACCAACGCAGAACCCTCGAGAATCCGCATCGCATTGCGCGGTGAAAGTTCGTTTTAGGATGATCCCGACCCGATGACCGAAACTGCGATCCGGTTGCAGGTTGGCAGGGAATTGGTGTCCGGAGTGCTCGAAGGGCCGCCTGACTCCGCCGTGCCGATCGTTGTCTATCTACACGGCTTTACCTCGAACGCCTTTGGTACCAAAGGGACATTTTTCAGCCGCAAGTTCATCGAGCGAGGCATTCCGTTTTGCCGCATTGACCTCCGCGGCCACGGTGAGTCTGGAGGAGACCTCAGGGACGCGACCGTGAGGCGGAACCTAGAGGATTTGGGGGCAGTGGTGGATGAACTGCGCGGCCGTGGCTGGCAGGAGTTCATTCTCGCCGGCTCGTCGTACGGTGCCTTGACGCAACTGGTCTACGCCAGCCAACATCCGCAGGGGATTCGCGCCTGTATTGGAATCGCTCCAGCCATCGGATTGGCTGCCTCGATTCGCCGACGAGAAGGAGCGGAGCGTTTAGCGCAGTGGAAGACGCTGGGTTCGGCGCCGCTCGCGGGCGAGTCCGGATCCTTATCCTGGAGTTTTTTTGAAGATGCCGAGCTGTGGCAATCGCGGCAATTGGCGCAAGACATCGCTTGTCCGTGCCTGCTGTTTCACGGAATGCAGGATGCCGAAATCGACTGGCCAGCAGTACAACAGTTCGCTGCAATGGCTAGCGATGTTGAATTACACAGCTTCGTCGATGGAGACCACCTACTGCAGGAACGCTTGGACCGCATCTGGAGTGAAATCGACCTATTTCTGTGCCGGGTTTTGGATCGCTCGTTGATCAACGATCAGCCAACAGCGGTGGAATGAACCAGACTGCCCAGCCAGTGACACCGTTTAGTCGAAGCTAGCCAACAACAACTAACTACAGGTCGGTGTAGAGCGCTCGTACCTCGGTGTCGACGTCCGATTCACCCTCGCTGCGGGCAATGATCGCCGCACCACAAGAATCGGAAAACACGTTGACCGCAGTTCGATACATGTCCAAAGGTCGGTCAATCGCCAGCATTGCACCCACCATTAGTTCGACTTCCGCACCTCGCAGGCCGACGGCTTCTAAGACGATAAAGATCACTACCAGACCGGCTGAAGGGATCGCTGCGGCACCGATGGAGGCCAAGAGCGCGGTAAATACCACCGTTAACTGGCCGACGAACCCCAGGTCGTAGCCCATGGCTTGAGCAATAAACAACACTCCTGCACACTCGTAGAGCGCCGTCCCATCCATGTTGACGGTGGCTCCCATAGGCAGCACGAAGGAAGAGATGCGGTTCGATACGCCGACTTGTTTTTCCACCGCGTTGATGGTCACCGGCAGTGTGGCGCTCGACGAACTGGTGGAAAAGGCGACCAATAATGGACTGCGCATATTGCGCACGTGGATCATCGGCTTGATACGGCCCCAAAACTTGAGCAGCAGGGGCAAGCTGACGAATAGATGAAAGGTCAGGGCGATGGTGATGGTCAGCATGTAGAGCCCGAGCGCACGAAATGAGGCGAACCCGGTGCGTGCGACCACAGAGGTCACCATGGCAAAAACGCCAATCGGCAGTAGAGCGATGATCCCCTGGGTCAACCGCATCATTGCCGCGAATGCGGCATCAAAGAACCCAGTCATACGAGACCGATGCGGCTCCGCCAACCCGGCGATCGCGGCACCCAACAGGATGCTGAAAAAGATCACTGCCAAGATGTTTGGCTGCGAAGCGGCAGCGAAGATGTTGCGCGGCACAATGTCGAGCAGAATCTCGCTGGCAGAACCCGGGGTGGAGAGAGTTGGTAGCTCTTGGCGTACCGCTCCGGTGATATTGGCGCCGACTCCTGGTTTGATGATGTTGACCACCACCAAGCCCGCCGAGATCGCCATCAGACTGCTCAGGACGTAGTACCCCATGGTCTTGGAAAACAGCCGCCCCAGAGCCCGGCCGCTACCCACCGAGGCAACGCCGGAAGTAATCGAAGTGAAAATCAACGGCACGATCACCATGCGCAGCAAACGCATGAAAACCTCGCGGATCCAGTCGATGCGCGAAGCCAAGGGCTCGCCGAATAGCAACCCAGCAACGATCCCGAGAACCATTGCAATTGCCACTTGCCAGTAGAGCCGGCGGTACCAGGGGCCCGAGGTAAGTACTTCTGACATCCGCCCAGACTAGGGGAGAGGGACCGAATCTTGCAAATGGAAGCGATCGTGGGGCGATGAAAGACAGGCGATGCGGTTTAGTTGGGACGATAGCTTCTTTGCCCTGCACTCATTCACTGACCACTTTCTGGAGAACGAAATTGTGACCATGCGACGCCCGAATCGACCGTGCTACGCTGCCTTTGTGGCAGCCAAGTATCAGTTGAGGTTCGCTTTTCCGATTGCGGTTTTGGCGCTGAGCTTGTTCGGGGTTGGGTCTGTGGTGGGTCAGATACCCGCTCTGGCCGCGACCGGGGATCCTTTTGAACTCTTTGCGCTTGCCCGCGAAGTTTCTGCGACCGGCGAGCTGCAAGAGGCCAATGCGTTGTGGCTGCAAGGGTTGGAGTTGTTTCCTTCCGAACCCTATGCACGTCTCGAATATGCAGAACAATTGCGCCGTTGGAGCCGTCTTGAGGAGGCCGCGGAGCAATACCAAGTTGCTTCTGAACTGGCTCCCGCTAACCCTGACATTCTGTGGGCAGCGGGGTTGTTCTTCCGCCGACACCCAGACTCCACCGCCAACGCTTTGGAACGAAGTGAGGCGTTGTTGAGTCGTCTGCTGGAGATTAACCCTGACGACCACCGGGCCTGGGTGGAGCTTGGGGTGGTGTATTTGAGTCGTCGCCAGTTTGCGCCGGCGGCTGACTCCTTTCGTCAGGCACGGGATATCGCACCGTTCAACTTGGCGGCCTCGGGCTATCTGGCCGAGGCCTTGATGCGTTCGGAAAATCTTGAAGAGGCCGAAGACGTTCTCCGCGACCTGCTGCAAAAAGATCCCTATCAGCTGCGAGCGCGGATCGCCTTGACCAAGATGTTTTCGGATCGCGGAGAAGTACTCCATGCGGTAGAGCTACTACGCCAAGCTCCGGACGAGCAGGCCCATGATCCTGGCCTAAGTCGTCGACTGGCGGTTCTACTGGTCGAGGCCGATCAGCTTGAGGAAGCCCGGGGCCTACTGACGTCGTTGTTGGCGACCTCGCCCGGCGATCAAGAACTGCGTCGATTGGCGGTGCGGTTGGAGTCGGCGGTGGGGCGCTACGATCAAGCAGCTGACCTCCTGCGAAGCTATGTCGCCACTTCGCCGGAGGACTTGCCTGCGACTTTGGAGCTCGCCGAATACCTGCAGATCTTAGGTTTGCACGAGGAGGCCACTGAAGTTCTGGGTCGCAGTCGCGATGCGCTTGCTGCTGGCACAGAGGGACGGCGTCGAGCCACATTGCTGAGGCTAGATCTGCTGGGTCGATCCGGGCAGTGGAAGGCAGTGGTCGATGAGACAGCTCCATTGGTCGAGAATCCTCAGGGGCCGGACTGGACCGTGTTTCCGTTGTACGCCGAGGCGCTTTTCCACACCAAGGGACTCAAGGCTTCCCGACGTGCTTTGAATCGGCTTGCCGAGGCCGATTCCGAGGTTGAACCCGCGGTACGTGCCAAAGAGGGTGAGTTGTTGCTGTTGGCGGGAGAAGAAGACCAGGCCCGCAGGGTGTTGGCTGAACTGGCGGCTCGAGAAGGGGTGCTCGGGCCATCCTTGGTGGCTCGGGTGTGGTCGATTCGCGATCGGCCAGAGGAAGCGGTCGAGTTCGCCGCCGAGGCGGTGCGCCGCGCTCCAGACAGACTCGAGATCCGCTACCAATGGGCGGTAGCGTTGGAAGCGGCCGACCGCTGGCCGGAATCCGAACGGGAGCTATTGACGATCCTGAAACAGGAGCCGGTTCACGGCCCAGCGCTCAACTTTCTCGGCTATTCCTGGGCCGAGCAAGGCATCAACCTAGAGCAAGCTCTGGAGTTGACCCTTCGAGCCGTCGAGACCAACCCTGACAACGGCGCGTATCTTGACTCCCTGGGCTGGGCGTACTTCGGCTTGCAGCGCTTTCAGGAAGCGCGACCCTATCTGGAAAAAGCAGCAGCGTTGATTCCCAACGACGCGGTGATCTTGGAGCACCTGGGAGACCTCTACCGGGCGATCGGTGAGCACGAGAAAGCCCGCACCTTCTACCAGTGGGCAGTCAGAACCGGAGATGGGGGAGACGAATTGACCGGCAAGCTTGGGGATCTTCCGGAGGATGGCTAGGTTTCCCGGGCTCCGGTGCGTGGTGCTTGATCAGCGAGTGTTTGGCAGCGCAGTTTGGGTGCTGTTGGCGCTATCTCTGACTGCCTGTGCTCATCGGCGATCGATAGAGCCGGTGGTTGCCTCCACCGGGACCTCGACGGGGCTGAAAACTCCGATTCGTTGTCTTTTTCAAGTGGAGTTTCAACAGGAACAAAAAGACGGACGTTTTCGCATGGTCCTGTGGGAGGACGCTGCGGGTTTTCGGGTCGCAGCTTCCGACCCGATTGGCCGCGGTCTTTGGATCTACGATCAATCGGCTGATCACGGCGTGTGGATCGACAAAAAGGGCAAGTCCCGTTGCGACTTTGACGGCAGCGCGGCGATTCAGGTGGAGGACTTTGGAGCGGTTGAAATCAGTGCCATCCCGGACTTGTTACTCGGCCGCCCAGCGTCAGTGCCGGAAGGAGTGGTAGTTGAGATCGATGAGCAGGAATCTTGGCTTCAGCGATCCGGGGTTCGCATTGGCTGGCGTCGCAGCCACTGTGAGCCATCTGAGGAGGCACGCCCGACCTTGGACCGCTACGCCAGTTGGCCGCAAGTTTGCGCTGACCGATCGGGAATTGGAGAATAGCCGTCGATGGCCTGCGACTGGTAGCATCCCGCAGCTTGTCGGAGCGCTGTGTGGCGCACCTATAGGGACGACCGGAACCAAGGAGGGTTGAGATGCAAATTACCGATGTGCGGGTATTTCCTGTGCGCGACGAAAAGCTCAAAGCTTTCGTGTCGGTGGTCTTCGAAGGCTGCTTCATGGTCAATGACATCAAAGTCATCAACGGTCGAGATGGGTACTTCATCAGTATGCCCAGTCGGCGTAAGAAAAACGGTGATTTCAAGGACATTGCCCATCCGCTCAATACCGAAACGCGGAGAATGCTGGAAGAGCGAATTCTGGACGAATACGAGCAGGTGGTCGCCCTGGATCAGCCAGCGGTGCGTCGTTACGAAGAGCAGTCGCCTGGCCGTAATAACCGACCGAGAGCCAAGAAAGGCCCAGCTCCGGTGCCGGATCCAACTCCAGCCCCAGGACCAGATCGAGCTACGGCTCCGGTACCGGTTTCAGCACCAGCAACAGGGGGCCATGACGCCCCCGAGAGGCCTATGCCTACCCGAGAGAGCACAGTAGAATCGTGGCAGCCTCAACCCCAAGCAGCGTCTGGCAATGCCGATGCGGTTGAGGCAGTGGAGGAGCGCGATGAAGACCATGATCTTGGGCCAGGCGGAGGAGATCTCGATAACAGTAGCCAGTCCGAACCTAAGGATCTCGACGAAGTGGTAGAAAACCACCTGTCCGATTCTTTTTGGTCCTAGTCGATCGAGTTCAGCGTTTTCAGCAACGATATTGGGGCGTGGCCAAGTGGTTAAGGCACCGGACTTTGAATCCGGCATTCGCAGGTTCGACCCCTGCCGCCCCAGCCAACCTTTTCGTTGTAGAACAACAACTTAGCGGAAATTTTTCAAGGTAGAGCGGGGAGTCCATCCGGGCTCTGCCCGCAATCAATCTTCGACGTTTTTCTTGAGTTCCGACTCCTCACACTGAGGTCGGCGGGCTTCAGCTCTCCAGATTCGACGCTAAACCCGAATCGGTATGCCTGCGTATCACCGGGAGTGGCGCTTGCTGCCCATCGACCGAGGGAGAGAGACGATGACCGACCCAATCCAAGCCAGTCAGCCCATCGATACCGGCCTGTTTGTTCGCGGCGAGACAACGCACTTCATGTTCGAAGGAGTGGTCAAGGCTCCGGTGGAGGCGGTCTACCGCGCCTGGATTGAGGGTGACGCTTTCAAAGCCGCCTACGGCCCCGAACGAGAAGAACTTCGCGCCGACATTGACCCTCACCATTGGAGGTCGCTACGAGTGGCTGTGGGATGGCGTCATCGGTAGCAACGGCTGCCAGGTCTTGAGCTTCATTCCCGATCGCATGGTCAGCTTCAGTTGGAACGCCCCTCCAACTCAACCAGAGAGCCGCGCCCTGCGCACTTGGGTCGTCGTCGAGTTCGCGCCAACCAATCAAGGTGGCACCCACGTTCGTCTGACCCATCTCGGTTTTGGACAAGCTGAGCACTGGCAAGAAACCCGTGCCTACTTCCAATACATGGCCTGGCCCATGTATTGGAGCAGTTTAGGCGAAACATAGAGGGTTCGATCTCCAAAGCCTGGCGCTTCTCCAGATCGAAGAATCGTCCGATTCCACTTTCGCGTGGCGGCATCTTTATCTAGCGGCCATGGTGATCGCTCAAATACGAAAAGGTCCACCTGTCTGAGTTTGAGACCGGAATCGAGGCCCGCGTCGGGATCTCTTAGAACACCGTATTCTATAATCAGAGAAGAACGGATTCCCCGCTAGGAAACCTGGACGGACAAGGCTGATACTCAAGTGACAAGGTCTCAAAACCGGGGCTGGTACCCGGCCCCAAGACTCTGAAAGCGGCCTGACCATGAACCCAGGATCCCACCTTGATTTGGCCGCTGACCTGTCCGTCGATATGGGTCTACTTGTTATGGTTGCTCCCGGTAGCGCCAAGTGTTGATTCTGAGCGACTTGAGCAAGCGGCATTAAATGGTGAATGTGGTCTCGGAGATACCCGTTTCACTTTAAACACCTCTAATTTCTTGCTGGTTGGGGGCGACCTTGTGCCTAGCATCGGCTGTCAATCGATGAAGTGGTTGTTGGTTGATGAACTTTCTGTCGACTCGAACCACTTACAAGGTAGTGGCGCAAGTAGAGGGACGGGTTCAGCCATGACGAGGAAAGATGGACATACACAACGAAACCGATGTTATGGCCGACCTCTTCCGTGTCCACTCTCGCCGTATCTACGCCTTCCTCTATCGCCTAGTCGGAGATCGAGAGCGGTGCGAAGAGCTGACTCAGGACTGTTTTTTGGTCTGTCATCGCCGCCTAGTTGAATCGCCGCCAGATGACCCTCTTTTATTCCTTTACGGAGTGGCTCGCAACCTTGCCCGAGAAGAACGGCGTCGTCGAGGCCGGCAACGCCAGCTCTTCGAAGATACGGCGGAGACAGTTTTGCCAGAGCAGGCGGATCGTCATGCCCATAGTCAGCTCACTAGAGTGTCCGACAGCCAGCGCGCCGCCTTGGTGCGCAAGGCTATTCTTGATCTGGCGGAAGACCTTCGGACACCGCTGGTCTTGCGTGAATACGAGGGGCGCAGCTACTCAGAAATTGCCATGATCGTTGAGATTCCAGTAGGAACGGTTAGGTCCCGCCTTTTCAGAGCTCGACGTGAACTGGCGGAAAGACTTCTACCCATTCTCGGCTTTGAGCGGGAGGTTTGACAAGTATGAGCAATCGTCATGATCAAGAGGAGCTCTCGGCTTACCAGGACGGTGAACTAAGCCTTACTGAAAGCCGAAAGCTTGAGATTCACCTTCAGGATTGTCCGAGCTGCCGCACAATTCTTGACCGTTTTGAAAGGACCAGCCGAGCGTTGCACGAATGGAAGATCGATGCGTTGACACTGGAAGCACCCGCGGACATGGAATCCACTCAAGCAGTATGGAGTCCACTTAGGGCACTTGCACATCGTCGGCTTTGGCCGGCGACCGCCGCTGCAATTGTTGTGATTGGGATCGGAGTGGGTGTCAACTTTTTTCGCGAGTCGGAGCTAACCAAAAGATCCGAAAAAGTCGAGGCGAGATCTTCTGCCGACGTTGCCGTTCAAGTTCTGGGCAAGCACAGCCACCTCATCATTCTGAAGGGCCAACTGTCGGGGCTCGAACCCCGAGGCCATTGGAGGGACCAGTGATCCGCAAGTCGCTACAGTGCTTTACTGCGATTCTCATGTTGTCGGGCTATCAAGCCGTATCGGACACTCCTGAGATCGTAGAAGACCCGAATCTGCATGTACGGATTGAACTTCTGGACGTCGGACGGGAAGACGCCTCCTTTGTTGACGGTGAGTTGCTGTGGAGCCACGATCATGAACTGGAATCTGGCGAAAGCATTGACCATGCGTATCGTGACGAAGATAGTGGGCGAACCTACTCAGTAAACCTGAAGATCTCCGTGCCCGTAGAAACTACCGACCCAGGACAGGAGGTACGGCTCGAGAGCATCTGGACGGCACCCAATGGCGAGTCCCGCGCCGCGCGTTTTCTCATCGATGGTGAATTCGGAATGACGATTTTCTTCGACTCGCGAAGTGGGCGCCAGATCTATCTTCGAGTGCTTCCCAAGATCCTCTGGGATAGCGTGCCCCAGCACGGACTACCTAGTTACGACATCAACGCCCACCTGGATCTGAAAGCGCGTGCCATTCGGGCAAGCGCGACACTGAGTTTTCCGGCGCAGGATCCGATGATCGTCTCCGACGTAGCAATAGATCTCGTCGCACCAGAAGAAGACACCCAAGCGCCGTATCTTCGATTAGAGACTCTCCGCATTGGGGGCAAGACCTGGAAGATTGATGACCTGGATCGGAGGAACAATGGCGTTTTGCTGCCGGAGGAGTGGCGAGAGGAAGGTTCTTTTACTATCGAGTACTCGATTCCCCTGGAAGACGAGATTCGGCGCGATCTTGGCTACGACGCCTTCTTCTCGACCCAACCCTACAACAGCTGGTACCCGCGAGTGATGAACTCGGACGGAGTCACACCCCGTTTCTGGGATTTCGATGTCTCACTTACCGCACCGACTGACCTCCGCTTCCTGTGCACAGGTCGAGAGATCGAGCGTCAGCTACTCGACGGTGGAGCCACGAGACGAAGGTACCAGGCCTCACGGGTCGAAGGTTTTGCGTTGAATTTTTCAGAAGAGTGGGAGCTTGTTGAGGTTGTTTGGGACGACCTCAAGGTACTTGCCTTCGCTCCGCCTAGCCTCCATGATGTATTTCATGATGCGGCCGAACTCACCGGGCAAGCGGCTGAATGGTACCGTGAGCTCTACGGTTTCTTTCCCAGTCAGCAGATTGGTATCGTGTCGGCCCATCCGAGCTACGCGGGCGGGTTTCCAGCGTCTGGGATCTACTACCTTCATCTCGGCAACTTAGAACCGGAGTTTCTCGCAAAAATTACTGCTCACGAACTGGCCCATACTTTTTGGGGCCAGCATGTCGTGAGTAGCAACGAGCGCGAACTGGATTGGCTGATGCTCGGTCTGGGGATCTGGGTCGACCAGCTTTATCTGGCGGATCTCCATTCGAGGAATCTTGCGGAACAGTGGCGCGAGGGTGAGTGGTTGCGACACTTCGTCTCTACCCAAACTACCGGGCAAGAACGTCGTCTTGGAATTTCTTCCCGAGAGGAAGAAGCACTCGACTTTGACTACAACACTCGAGTTCGGCATGCCAAAGGCGCGATCGGCATCTGGTTGTTATCGCAGCAGGTCGGAGTTGAAGCATTTGTTGAGTTGCAGCGTCAATTGTTAGCAGACTTTGCCTTCAAGCCACTTCCGCCCGACGAACTTGGCCGGCGGCTAGCAGAACTCGGAGTTACTCATGCCGAAGAATTCTTGCGTCAGTGGATGCGAGGAGATGCGGAGTTTGGCTACGAAATCGAGAGCGTTGAAAATAATGAGAATGAACAGTCCTTTGCCTACGATGTCGTCATAGCTCGAACCGGCACACTTGATTGGCCGGTCCCGATTGTTCTGCGGAGTGAATCCGGTCGAGCGTTCACGCAAACAACCTCTGGGCGGGGCGTAAAAGAGCACTTGCACTTCGTTTTGGATGCCCCGTTCGCAGAAGCAGCTCTCGACCCCGACGGAGCGCTACCTTTGGCGAACAGTGGCCATCTCCAAATGCGGGAGATCTTTCGCCGAGCCCGGCTCCTCCAGGTGGTGAAATGAGCTAGACCGTCGTGGTGGTCGCAGCGGGGCCGGATAGTGGGAGTTCCGAACCATCATGGAGCCCGCCTCGAACAGTGTCGCGGAGACAGGATGTTTAACCCGTCGACAGCAACTTCTTTGTTCACGATGAAGATGCCACCAGATTCGAAGTGGAAGGGATGATACTGGCACCGGTGGGAATGTTTATCGTGCGTGGACCGATGCACAACCCTTCAGGAACCCAGCGCTCCAGACCGCCCTGAATTGGACGGCAATATTGACCTCGCGTAAGGGGTCGTTACGAATGGCCGTGGGATGGAAAAAACGCAGTAACACCTGGCAACCCCGAAGGCGTTTTCGCAAGTGTATTGCACAATGTCCATAGACCCGCTGATCCGGCGCGAAAGCGCCTGCCCGGCGAATGGCGCCGCGCGGGGCCATGTTTGAAGTGCTCGCCGCCTCGCGGAGCGGCGGGTGCAAAAGAAATCCCGCTGAGAGGAGAGTAGCGCTCTAAGATGAGAGTGTTTCACGTTGCGGCAGTGGGTGGCCCGGCAACCAGGCCTTCGCATCAAGCTGATCTAGGAGTTCGAGCGAGGCCTTCCTCTCTGCCAGCACCAACAGCAAGAGCAGGTCTCCAGGCCGCCCCCATTTCAGTGCTTGACGTACTGCCGTGATCTCGTCTTGAGCAATGCCGATGCGGTCCACCGGAAGGTCAGCTTTGCGCAGTGATCGCATCAGCAACTCGACCATCTCCCCGGGCTCGCGGCCGCGCAGGTAGTGGCTCATTTCTTTGACGATGATGCGGTCTGGGCTGTAGCCGGCGCAAACTTGGCAAAGCTGCCTGATGGAGGCGTCGTCGCGGTCTCCGGCTTGGCCGAGCAGCATTAAGACCCGTTTTGGCTTCATCTTCTTGGCCATCTCGAGTGCGGCTTCGAGCCCTTCGGGGTTGTGAGCGAAGTCGACCACGGCTTTTAAGCCCCCAAAGTCAAACAAGTTGGCGCGGCCCGGATTGCTCTTGGAGTCGCTGGCGAAGGTTGAAAGCCCTTCGACGATTGCGCGGCGGTTGATTCCCAACGTGTCGGCTATCGCCGTCGCACCCAAGGCGTTGGCGATGTTGTGTTCGGCTGCGCCTCCCAGGGTGGCGGGGATCTCGGCAGCTTCTAACCAAGGGATAAATCCACACTCGGTGAGTTCGCCGAGGCGGCCGAATCGGCGGATGAAGCCTCTTTTTAAGGAGTCCTCTGGAGCTTGATCTTTTGAGAGGGAGACGAACACAGTCTCTGCGCCCCTCGCTCCAGCAAGATGTGGATCGTCGAGGTTAGCAACGAACGTCCCTCGATGGGCCACCGCCTTGGCCACCAGCAATTTGACCTCAGCCAGTCCTTGCAAGTCGTTGATGCCGTACTCGCCGAGATGATCAGTACCGATGTTGGTGACGTAGGCCGCCTCGGCCTGATCGATCGGCAGCCCGCGTCGCAGCATGCCGCCACGGGCGTTTTCCAAGAACGCAATGTCGACATTGTTGTTCTGGAGCACTGCGCGTGCACCCTCGCCGCCGGTGTAGTCACCTTCGAGTACGGTCGCGCCGCCGATCTGCACGCCGTCGGTGGAGGTGTTGCCGGGAGTCATCCCGGCCGTCATGGCGATTGCCGAGAGCATCCTGGCGGTGGTGGTCTTGCCGTTGGTGCCGGTGATCAGGGCGACTGGGATGTCGCTGATCTGCTCCCAGGCTACCTGCTCGGGGTTGGGCAAGCGGTCAATCGGCCATACCTGGCACCCTTTGCCGCTGCCGAGCGAGAGTTGTTCATCGTCAGCCAGGAATCGCACCCCGTGTTGCTCAGCTGCGCGGGCCAAGGCTCGTCGCTGTGGATCTTGCTCCTGGGCGATTTCCTGCCGCAGGCGCTCGACTACCTCCGCATCGACAGTGCCATCTCCCTCAGCCGCTGCCCAGGCAGCCTCGTTGACTTCGCAACTTGTGTAGAGGGCGTCTTCAGGCGCGGAGAAGACCAAGGTCGCACCGCCAGCATAAGGCCAGACGACCAGCTCGGAGTCGTTCCAATCCAGATGATCCAGGAGGCTACGGGCTGAGACTTGCCACCGTTGGGCGGACTTTTGGACATCTTCCGTAGCCCCGGCCTGGGAAGTCTGGATGTCGATGGCCGCCCCAGGGCCATCCAAGAACAAGCTGGGGCCGGTGAGTCGCCGCGAGTTGGTGAGTTTCACGGTTGTTTTGAGTTACTAGTCGGATTCCTCGATCGGAGCGGCGAGCAACACGCCGCGCTCATCCCGGACGATTTCATCTTCACCGTATAACGCTGAAGGGAGTTCGGAGAGGTCGGCTGGCGGAGCCGCAACGTCGACCTCGACATCCTCGTCTCGGTCGGATGAATCGGGGGCGTGCTGGGTGACCTGACCCCAGGTACGAGCCAGGTCGTCGGCAAATACCAGAAGTAGATCTCCCTCTTGGGCGGTTGCCAGGGCTTGCGCTACTGCTTCGCGCTCTGAGGAAATGGTTTCAATTGCGTCCGTTGAAACCCCACAGTTTTTGAGTTCGTCGGCCAGCATTGCAGGGATCTCGTCACTGCCTCGACCCCTTAGTTGATCATCTCGCCGGCAGATGAATCGGTCAAAGTGAGGGGCAGCGACCTCAGCCATCTTACGGATGTCTTCGTCGCGCCGATCACCCGGTGCCGCGAGTACACAGACGCGTTTTCCGCGGCAGTCCAAGCGTGAAACTAGGGCTGACATTGCCACGATTGCGGCTGGGTTGTGCCCATAGTCGACGATTACTTTGAACGGGTGCTCGTCGAAAATATTCATCCGACCGGGGGCTTGGAAAAAAGTCGTGTCGAAGGTGCGCAAGCCTTGACGAATGTTGTCCAAGCTGACGCCCATGCTGTACGCCATCGCTGCTGCGAACATGGCGTTTTGAACGTTGTGCAATGCCTTGCCTTCCAAAGTTGCGGGAATCAGGTGGGTCCACAGCAACGGCATATGTGAGTTGTTGTCGTAGAGGGTGATCATGTGTCCTGCGACCCCCTCTTCGAGCGCAATAGCACGACCGCCTGACCGCACATGCTCCTGAACCAGGGGATGTTCCTTGGCCATGGTGGCGTAGCAGATCGATTTGGCCTGGCTGTGGGCGGCCATGCGCAAACAATGCGTGTCGTCGGCATTGAGCACCACCGCATCTTGGGCGATCTCAATCGGAATTCGCTTGACCTCTGCGAGTTGTTCCAAAGTGTCGATGCCGCGCAGCCCAAGGTGATCCTCGGCGATATTTAAACAGCAAGCGACATCGCACTTGCGAAAGCCAAGTCCAGCCCGGAGCAAGCCACCGCGCGCGGTTTCCAAAACCGCCGCGTCGATGCTCGGGTCACGCAGCACCATGCGCGCTGCAGTTGGACCGGTCATATCCCCTTTTACGGTGAGCTGACCGTCACTGTAGACGCCGTCGGTAGTGGTCAAGCCGACCCGATGACCGGCCAGCTTCATGATGTGGGCGATCATTCTCGAGGTGGTTGTCTTGCCATTGGTGCCAGTGACTACAGCCACCGGAACTCGCGTCGGAGCATCCGGCGGAAACAGCATGTCCAGCACTTTGCCCGCGACATCGCGTGGTTCGCCTTCCGAAGGCGCGACGTGCATGCGGAATCCGGGAGCCGCATTGATCTCGCAGATCGCGCCTCCTGCGTCGCGATAAGAAGCCGAGATGTCATTGGTCAAAAAATCGACACCTGCCACATCGAGGCCGATCGCCTTGGCTGCACGGACTGCCATTTCTCGATTGTCTGGGTGCACCAGGTCGGTAACATCAACCGCCGTGCCACCGGTCGATAGGTTGGCGGTTGCCGCCAAGTAGACGACCTCACCCCCTTCAGGTACCGACTCTTGAGTGTAGCCGTGGCGCTCCAGGATGCGGTCGGACTGATGATTGAATTCGATTCTCGTCAGTACCTTCTCGTGCCCGATCCCGCGTCGTGGGTCTTCATTGACCGTATCCACCAGTTCGGCGATGGCATGTTGGCCGTCGCCCACCACGTGCGCAGGCACTCTCTTGGCGACGGCTACCAGTTCGCCGTTGACCACCAGCATGCGGTGATCAAGTCCTTCAATGAAATTCTCCACCAAGACGCTACGGCTATGTTGGGAAGCCTGCTCGACCGCGGCTCGCACTTGGTCAGCGTCTCCTAGATTGATCGATACGCCGCGCCCGTGGTTGGCGTTGTAGGGCTTGACCACTACTGGGTAGCCGATGCGCTCCGCAGCGCGTACCGCGTCTGATTGGCTGCGTACCAGCCTTTGCTTGGGCACCGGCAGACCGAGCGAGCTTAAGAGCGAGTTGGTCTCCTCCTTGTCGGAAGAGATGTCGACCGCGATGTGGCCGGTCTCGGAAGTGATGGTGGCCTGAATCCGTCGCTGGTGGCAGCCGTGGCCAAACTGCACCAAGCTGTAGTCGTTGAGTCGCAACCAGGGGATGTTGCGCTCTTCAGCGGCGCTGACCAAAGACGCGGTGCTTGGCCCCAGCGCTTTGCGTTGCGCCCAACGCACCAGTTTTTCGTATTCTTTGGTGAAGTCCCAGTCTTCAGCGACCGCCCCTTCAGGTCGCAGTTCCTCGGGCAGCAAGCTGTGGAGCAGGTCGAGAGCGAGATTCCCTGCGGCTTTGCCGACGTCGCGTTGCACGTACTGATAGACCACGGTGTAGACGCCAGGCGTGTCGGTGGAACGCGTCTTGCCAAAAGTCGCTCGATTGCCGGCAGCGTTCTGGATCTCCAACGCCACGTGCTCCAGCACATGGCCCAACCAAGTACCGTCGTCCTCGCGCAAGCGACGTACAAACCCGCCCGGCTCGCGATAGGAGCAACCGTGCTCGTGCAGGCCCGGTAATGCTTCCAACAGGCCCTCGATAAACGGCTCGCCTAAGCGCCCGGTCGGCCACTCTTCCAACTCCCCCAAATCGAGCAGTAGATAGATGACCGGAAAGTGTGCGTACAGATTGGGCCCTATGTAGACCCTGGAGTCGAGAATTTTCATCGCTGGCTCTGAGCTGGAAGCGCTGGGTCGGTCTCGTCCAAGAACGCTTCATCCGGAGCCAGTGGCTGCCGCGAGTTGATGAAAAACCGTGATCCCGCGGTCAATACGTGCAGGCGAACTCCGTGTAGAGAGACCGGATCGCCTAGCTCGTGCCCCATCGAGGAATGTCCAACATCCGAACCGTCGAGGATGGTGCAAGTTCCGGAGCCCACTACCTCGAGCGAGCTGTCGGGGCCGATAAACGCCGCGGTGTCTTCATCCAGGCCAAGCCCTAGTACGCGCGGATTGTAGGCCAGCGCGGTTAACAGGCGGCCCAGACGATCTCGCTCGCGAAAGTGTTGATCAATGATGAAGTCCCGGGTCAGACCGATCCCGGGTACCAGTGCAACCTTGTGCGTCGATGGGGAAGCGCCACTGTCGCCAAAAGCGATCATGTGCTCGGAGAGATAACTGGCGCCGGCCGAGGTGCCAGCTATGTTGGTGCCTGCGGCATGCAGCCGCCGGATGGCGTCGGCCACCGGCGTGCCACCCAAAGTGCTGGACAACCGCAATTGCGAGCCCCCGGTCAGGAAGATCCCGGTCGCGTCCTCCAAAATGTCGAGCCAATCCTCCCGGGAGCAGTCTTTGCGGTTCTTAAACAGCAATGACTTGGCGACATCCGCTCCCAGGGACAAGAACACCCGCTCATAGCGCTCTCCAGTACTGCGCACTCGGGATGCGGTGGGAATGATGGCGATATTGGCGTCGGATCCCCCGGAGAGTTCAACGAATCTTCTAAGAATCTCGGGATTACGGCGCTTGCGTTCGGCCCCGCCGATCGGGATCAGGTACCCGGCTTCGGACGCGTTCGCCGGTGTGAAATCTACGGTCTTAATGTCAGCCACAGTTCATTTCCTCTTTGATCGCTCTATCGTTTCTTGAGTGGGGCAGGAGCTTGGTTTCCCTGCCGATCAAACCACCTGCCGGCAAACATCCCCGCCTGCAGATCCAGCCCGCCCGAGGTGGTTTCATTCAGCACCAGCAGATCGGCCCGACGCCCTTCGGCGAGAACGCCGGTGCCAAGCCGTAGCAAACGGCCAGGGTTGGATGTGAAGGCCGGTAGAGCATCGCCTAGTGCCATGCCGGACCCCACCAATTCTTGCAGAGTTTCGAGCATCGCGTCAGCCTTTCCGACTTCGAAATGAGCAACCGAGCCGTCCTCGCCAAATACCGGCAAGCAGCCACCGCCGTCAGAACTGATCGTAACTCGGCCGGGATCCCCGCCGCGCTCAAGAAACAGGCACAACGCCTCGGCAGCAGAATAGGCATCTTCACCCTTTTCCACCGGGAAAGCCGTGAAGTCCACCGTGCATCCTCGAGCAGCCAGATCCAAGGTTTCGTCCATCAACCGCTTTCGCCGATTCAAATGGGTGGGGTTGAACACTCTCGCCGGAAGCTCGCTGCCATGCATCGCGGCGCGAATCGGCTCCAACCCGGCATCGCCGTCGCCCACGTGCAGATGCAGCACCCCCGCTTTGCCGGTCATCAATCCGCCAACATGGGCCTCAGCCGCCAGCTCGCGCAACGCTTGCGGTGTCGGCTGGCTCGAGCGATGGTCGCTGATCGCCACCTCGCCAACTCCGATCATGCGATCGATCCAGACAATATCGCCGCGCACACTGCCGGTCAGGGTCACCGGTGGCAGGTGATAGCCCCCGGTGTGGCAGTAGGCGTTCAGATTCTGCGCTGCCAGCTCGCGGGTCCAGGCGACCAGGGACTGCGGGGTGCGGGTCAAGTCATCGGTGCCTAACACCCCGACCATTGTCCCCACCCCCCCAGCTCGATAGTCTGCAGCCGGTGGAGGAGTGATCCGACTGCCAAACCCCGCCTCGCCGCCACCTCCGGTTACATGCACATGCCCGTCCACCAGGGCGGGGATCACCGTCCGTCCAGCTAGGTCGAATTCCTCGACCTCCAGCCAATTCGGCAACCCGTCTAGGGTCTCACCAATCTTGATGATCTGCCCGTTGGAGATCAGTAGGTCGACGGTGCCGAGGTCAGCGGGGGAGTAGAGGTGGGTGTTGCGCAAGAGGGTGAACATGGGTGGGGGATTTTGTCATGATGTAGCTGAGCCGACATGTCGCATTTGGCACAAGTGCATGGCTATGCAGGCCAAGATTTGTTGATTTGGCGCGAAGCAGCTGATGCAGGGGATTACTATTCTGGGATCGAGCTCAGTGGAGCGTTATCCAGACCGGTCAATTGTGTTGAGACTCGTTCCATTGTCAGCGACAAGCCGGCGGTCTGGCAGTATGCTGCCGACTACGATGTCGCGGGAGTATGGTGCTACTGAGATAGGTGCTAGCCGAATATTTTGCGTCAGAGCCATCGCTAAGAAGCGTGTGTACTAAGGCAGATCAGGGGTCTTTCTCGAATCTACCAATAACTTAAGGCCATCCAATTCAGGGTTTACTCTTATCGCGGGATCTAAACCGAGTCTGGCAATGGCCCGACGTAACACCGATAGAGCTCTCGAATCGGAAACGGGAGAAAAAATTGTTACTGACTTCGAGTTGGTGCCCACGGGGAAGATAGTGTTGGTGGGGCCTATGACCACCCATCCGCCCGCTGAGATTGACTTCACCAGGTCTCTGGCGAATTCCATTGCTTCGGGATCTCCCATTCTCACGTTCACTTGCAAGCCAGTTCCCGCAGCTAGTCGAAGTATCGCCCGTATCTCTTCACTCTGGACCGCAGATATTCTTCGCCCACGAGCACGCGCCTCAAGTTTTTGGGTTCGGCTATCAAGATCTAGCGACAGCATTGCCAGGGCGGAGTCCGCGCTCTCATGAGGGTAGCGCGTAGTTGCTTGCTCTTCGAACGGCTTCAGCTTCGCGGCGATCTGCGCCCGCTCTCTCTTGGCCTCTTCCTCGCGGTGAGCGGCAAGGACTTTCTCGGATGTGAGCTTCTCATTTGCCGTTTGCAGCCCCTTCTCCAGCCGACTGATTTCAGAGGTGCGGACTCGACGCGCCTCTTCTACGGCCATATTTTCCGCCCGTTCAGATTTCCAGTTGTTGTAAACCATGAAAGCTGCGAGGAGACCTCCAAGGCCAATCATGACTCGTACCAAATGGCTGTATTTGTCCGACCACCTATCTCGAATTAGACCGGCCCCAGTTAGGGCCGCAATCGACCAGACCTCCGCGAACAAGACAAAATCTAACGCCCAGAGAATTGCACTCACCAGCACGACCGCCAGTCCCCAGGCTATAGCTCTCGACCACTCTCGAAAGCCCCTCGATCTTTTTTCTGAATATATCGACCTTGTCTTCGATCAGGCAGAGGTGAGGTGGAATAGGTGCCAGCCGAGTAATTCGGCTCGTTCCAGACCGTCGGGTAAGCCGATGTCGCGGATCGTCTCCAGGCGCGCGAGATGGGCAAGGACGTGCTTTGCGTTCGGTGGTCCGGGAGGCTGTCGCAGCCAAGCGAGGTCACTCACGTTGGAACCATCCTGCATGGCCAACATGCTGTCTAGGGCGCGGCGGTGGTGCTCGTTCAGTGGGCCGGTCAATGCCTCGTAGAACTGGAGGGTGCCAAGGGGTGAGCGCTTCGGCACAGAGGCGGTCGATCACCTCAACCACGGGTACGATGATGCGCTGCTGAAGTAGGTGCCAGCCGAATATATTGGGGTAAACCTCTATGCTGGTGGAGTGCTGAAATAGGTCCAACCTGAATAATCTGGAACGGATCAACTAGTAATGCCTCAACTTAGCCGAACAGATGTGATCGCTAAGGTCACCGCGTATCTGTACGGAGGTGGCATTGTCAACAACGCTCACCGCGGAGACATCGCTGAGATGATTGTGCTTTCTGCACTGAGCGAGGAATGGCGATCGGTTGGCCTGGGTTGGTATCCGTGGGATCTGCAGCGGGGAAGTGGAGGTGAGCGGGTTCGGATTCAAGTGAAGCACTGCGCCGCGCTCCAGATTTGGGGACCGACGAAGAGAATGACTGTGAACTTCGGATGGAAAAAGGCAGCACCACTCGACTTTGAGTCACATCACTCTGGAGTAGAGATCGAATCCGAGGGATGGTTTCGCGACTTGTTTGTATTTGGACTTCACCTCGAAATGAACGCTGATCGAGCGGATCAGGTGGATCCAGCACAGTGGCAACTTCTAGTGGTTCCAGTAACAGACTTGAATGCAGGGCAGAACTCTATGGTTTTGAACAAAGCGATGGAGAGATGGCCGGTTGTTAGCTATCAGGAGTTGCCGAGGGCGGTAGCAAAAGCTGTCTTGCAGATGAAACAGGCACTGCTGAAATCAGGCAAGTCAACATCTTGAGTACACGGCTACACTGAGCGTTCCCCATGACCAAACAACAGCATTTTCCGAGACCGCGCATCGGTGGAATATTCGTCATTTTGATCGCGCTCTATTCTTCGCCCCTATTTGGTGGATTGGGCTGGGGTTCTCATCCGGTATCGGATCGCCTTGCTTCCATCTGGGTGGGAGTTTCGGAACCAAAGCCTAAACCTGTGGCGCTCGCATTCTTCACTGGTGAGAAGGGTTGGCTCGAACAGAAGTGGGATATGGACTTTGGGGGTAATTTGTCACGGCAAGAAGCCGTCTACAATCAGTTGACAAGCGGTGAAATCGTGCTCCGTGTGGAAGTCTCGGGAGATAGGCGTACTGCGCTGGTGCAGGACCATCCATTCTCTTTGTCCGACCACAATGTGTTCCTGGTTATTGAAGCTGACCAAGAGGCAGAAGGCCAACAGGTGGTTGGTGTTGGGTTGTACGATCTTGATGTGACAGATGATCAGCCCTTGTCAGTTACTGTTTTGGGAGAGTATCCAGAACTCTCCGCTCGTTTGAGCGCATGGCTTCCGGGCCCTGTTGAGTACCTTACGGGTGAGTGGGGTTGGGACGCCGAGGGTGCCAGTTGTGAGGATAATCCGCATCGCCTAGAGTTCTCGTCCGATGGCTCTTTAGCGCTCGCCTATGCAGTGGGTGTCGGTGACGAACCTGCAACTACAGCTCGTTACCAAGTCGTTGGCGGAGCAGCGGACCACCTCAGATTGAGCAAGGATGATGAGACAGAGACCGATTCTGAGGGAAATACCATTTTCTGGGATCTGGTCTTATTGGACGCGAATTCCTTCTGCTGGCATCGAAGCGACTGGCAAGAGGGAGCTTGTACCAACCCAGTGATACGTTGTTCTGCGAAACAGCAATAGGTGACGAAACAGCAAGAGGTGCCACTCGAATATTCGGGGTTGCGGCTACACTACTTGCTCGCACCTATGACCCAACAACAGCATTTCCAAAGACCGCGCATCGGCCAAGGCAAGATCAGCGGCTATCTCTCGATTTTCTTGGCGGTGGTGTCATTGGGCGCGGTGATTTGTTTCCATTTTCCGGAGTACTTCACCACGCCGGAGTTTCGTGCCGTTTACCCAATCGCAGTTCTGCGCTGGGTCCTTTTGGCGTGCTTGGTCCTGGCGTTTGGGTTTGCGCTCACCAGTTTCTTGCTCAGTGGCCGGACAAAACTAGGACTGATTGGTGTTCTGGTTAGTGCTGTAGCCGTAGTGTTGGGTGGCAATACCGTTGAGATCAGTGACTTCGACCAGAGCATTACCTCGATCAGTCTCGACTGGTTGTTGATCGATATCTTGGTGCTGTCGGCGATCTTCATTCCGTTGGAGCTATTTCTTCCCAAGAGGGAAGAGCAGACCAAGTTTCATCTTGAGTGGAAGACGGATTTGGTCTATTTCACGATCGGGCACCTCTTAGTCCAGTTCACTGCCGTTGCGACCAAGGCTCCAGCCGAGGCAGTCTTTGGCGGTTGGGGTGTTGAAGCAATCCAGGGGCGAATCTCAAGTTGGCCTTTCTTATTACAGTTGCCGCTGGCAATGCTTGTTGCTGATTTGTTCCAGTACGCCGTGCATCGAGCTTTTCACGCTAATCGAATCCTGTGGCGGTTCCATGCGGTGCATCATTCGATTCGAGCGGTGGACTGGATGGCTGGTTCGCGGCTGCATTTGGTCGACATTTTGGTTACGCGAGCCTTCTCCTATATCCCTCTCTACGTGCTGGGATTCTCGATGCCGGTGTTCTACGCCTATGTCGCGATCGTTGCTCTTCAAGCGGTCGCCGCTCATGCCAATATCAGCATCCGGTTCGGACTGCTCAAGTATCTGTTGGTCACCCCGCAATATCACCACTGGCACCACTCCGATAACCCAGAGTTCTACGACAAGAACTTCGCTATCCACTTTCCGCTGATCGATAAGGCTTTTGGTACTTACTACCTGCCCGGTGACGAGTGGCCCGATTCGATGGGGTTAGCCGAGGAGGAGTTTCCGAAGAGGTATTTGAGGCAATTGGTGTACCCGTTTCGTGGCGACCCGAAGAACGCGAGGGTGGAGGATGCTAGTGAACGATAGGAGTGGGAGTGAATAGGTGCCAGCCGAATATCTCGGAGTGGGTGGCTACACTGGGCGCCCTCACTATGACCCGACGAGAACATTTCCACAGACCGCGCATGTCCTATTCGTAGTCAAGTCGACCGTAGAAGCGTTCGCGTAGTTCGCGCTCGCCTTCGACATCGGCGCGTTGGTGTTTGACGTCGGCGAGCTTGAGTAGCACGCGGACGTGGTGGGTGGGGAACTCGCTCAAGCGTTGGTAGATATCTTCTGCCAGATCAAGGTTGTCGACCCGAAATGCTTCGTCAGCGATTGATTCCAGGCTAATGAGTTGGGACTCGGAGGCAGCATTCAGTTTTGTCAGGTCGCGCCGCCCCTGCGAGAAAAGGTCCGAACGTTGCGCGTCGGTGAGTTCTGGTCGCGGGCCCACGGACAGCCTTTCAACGAAAGTGCTGCGTCGTCCCGGGGCGACAAACGGTTGCTGCAGGACGGCTGGATTGGTGGCAATAATGAGGTCGTCGACGAAGAAGTCGAAGCGGCCTGAGTCTTCAAGGTCTCCGATCAACGAGTAGTACTTGACCGAGGAACCGGTGTGTCCGTTGACGCTGGCGACCCCCATGAGATCAATCGCGGGTTCCTCGGCACCTTCTTCGTGAATAGCCAGATCATAGGTTCTGGAGTCGACGTGGTAGACGAAATCGACGAAGTACCAAGCGAACGGTTGAGGAGCGAATAGATCTTGCCATGCTCCTCCGGTGAAGTGCCGCAGCATCCCATCGGCGGTTTGCAGCCAAATGGCGTGTCCGTTTCTCTCCATGTTGAGAAACCAACCTGGGCCCGCGAGAGCGAAGTTGAAACGTTGTCCAGGGTCGGAGAGGAGCAGGTAGTACTGGACAAACACCGCACCTTCGCGGCGTTCGTCGAAATACCCCAAGAACTCAGCAAAGTCACGGTTTCCGGGCACCTCTGAAATTCGCAGCGAATGTGAGCCGTTGAATCGAAATGCATGGCTGAGGTTGACTTCACCGTCCCCGTTTTGTCGTATCCAGAACGTATCGGGCCCCGATGGGGATGGCTTTTCGAAATCGTAAGCGGCGAGAAGGGGTGAAGTCTTAGGGTGTTCTTGGTAGTGGAGGTTTGCTGGTTCTTCTGACAGCAGGGGAAACGCTGCTAGCAGTCCACAGAGAAAGGCCTTGCCGCTCGTTTGAAACCAACGTAGTTGCATTATGATGACAGCCTACTAAAGCTTCGCACTTCATTGCTAAGAGGAACACGGTGACAGGCTCCTCATTTCGACCTTGCCGTTAGGGATAGAGGTCAACTACGAACATTTCTCCTCGGTCTGCGTACCCAATTCATGGCAACGGGAACACGCGCTCTCATTTTTCTACTGGTGGTCGGATTCTTGACGACCGCGGTTGCTGCTGAATCCTTCCCGGTCGGTGAGGTGGTGGAGGAGGTTGCGCCGCTCGCTGATCCTGATCAGACCTACGCCCTCTATCTGCCGAGTGCCTACGACCTTGAAGCAAGTCTGCCGGTGGTGTTTGTCCTCGATCCGCGCGGTCGAGCGTTGATGGCGTTGGATTTGTTCAAGGAGGCTGCAGAGCGCAACGGGTTTATCGTCGTCAGCTCCTATCGCACCCGCAGTGACACTAGTACGTCGGTGACGTTGGATGCGACGCTGGCTCTGCTCAACGACGTGCCCAATCGGTTCAAAGTGGATCAGCAGCGCCTTGTGTTGGCAGGAATGTCTGGCACCGCCCACGCGAGTTGGGCGTTCGGCCAAGCCTTGCAGGGCCGGCTGGCCGGCGTGATCGCGTGCGTCGGGGGAGTTCAAGTTGGCAGCCACGGACCGCCCGAAGATACGGTGCCGTTTGCCTACTATGGAATTACCGGTGATGCAGACTTCAATTACCAGGAGATGATGGATTTAGAGCGGCATTTGCACCAAGTCGGCTCGCCTCATCGATTTGAGGTGTTCGAGGGGCGCCACGGCTGGGCGCCGGTAGAGCAGCTTTCCGATGCGCTGGATTGGATCAAGCTGCGGTTCATGCTTTCGGGTAGCCAAGAGGTTGACACTGAGTTTGTTCAACAAGGGGTGGATAAACTTAGAGAGCGACGCGACGCGACCAGCAAGCCACTGGAACAATTGCGTTATGCGCGCGCTCTTGCACGGGATTTTTCGGGCCACGGCTACGGGGAGGAAGACGCTGCCAAGCTTGCGGATCTCGAATCTGCCGAGACAGTTCGAGCGGCGATCCGCACCGAGCGCAAATTGGCTGGCCGGGAACGCGTGTACCAGAGAGACTCAATCGGTCCATGGGTGGTAGCGATGACCGGAGCAGAATCTGTGCCGACGCTTTCAGAGTCCATGACTTTGCTGCAGTTGTCAAGAATGAAGAAGCAGCAGGCTGATCCGGACCCAGCCAAGGCAATGTCGGCTAAGAGGGTGCTCGAATCTCTCTACACTCAGGCGGTTTTTTACATTCCGAGGACTTTGGAAGAGCGACGTGCGATCGCTCAGGCGGCAACCTCACTGCGCGTCGCCCACGAGGTGTTCCCAGATCGAAGTCGGCCGCACTGGCGTTTGGCTGGCCTGTTCGTCAAAGCAGGAAAGCTCAAGAGAGCGTTGGCAGCGCTGACCGAGGCGGTTCATTCGGGTCCGGTTGACCTGGAACTTCTGCGCACCGACCCAACCTGGGAACCGCTCCATGATTTGGCCGAGTGGCAGGCTCTCCTGGCTGGAGTGGAAGAACTAGCAGCAGAATAGGCCCACAGAACTGTCGACCTTCACCCTGTAGCAAGGGAGGGCACAATGCTTGTATTGTGTTACTTGTTGTTACACCGAGGAGGTTCCAGTTGACCAGTGTATTTCGCGACGTGGCGACCGACAGTATTCGATACTGGGAGCCTAGGCGGCTGATCTATAACGGCGTGCTCGCAGCGATCGTTATTTGGTACTTCGTGGCCGGATTGCCAGACTCGCGGATGGTCCTGACATTCAACTTCATGTTGGGGCTGGTTATCTTGGTGGTATTGGCAAATATCGCCTACTGTGCGGCCTACCTAGCAGACGTGTTTGCACAGTTGTCGGGGCTGCGGGGCACTTGGCACAGAGTTCGATGGATTCTGTTGGCGATTGGGATCGCTTTCGCTGGGATCATTACCCGTTTCTGGGCTATCGCTTTCTTTGCAAGCTAGCCGTGATCCGAATCCTTTTTGTCTGTTCTAGGAACCGTTTTCGTAGTCCCACTGCCGAAGCGGTATTTTCGGGTCGTTCAGATTTGGAGGTGATGTCCGCAGGTCTCAATCGGGACTCTGAAACGCCATTGACCTCAGACCTAGTCCGCTGGGCTGACATGGTTTTCACCATGGAGACTGCGCAGACAAGACGCCTGCGTAGCAAGTTAGGTGGTTGGATAGACCGACAGCGGGTGGTCACGTTGGACATTCCGGATCGATATGAGTTCATGGATGAGGAACTGGTGGAGCTTCTGAAGCGCAAAGTCGAGCCGCATCTTCGGAATCGTGGATCGAGGTAAATCGCAGGTAGAGTCAATACGTGTTGGCTAGCTTGTTAACAGCGATCCGCTCTTTGGGCTGGCGCCAGATCTTGTTACTCGGCGCGCTACTTGTCTTGCTGGCACCGGTTCCGTTTCTGCTGTTCTTGCGCTTCGTCCCTCCTGTGACCACCTCTTTCATGATTGGCAATGCGGTGAACGGCTGGAGTCGAGGTGAGCCGTGTCATCGTGTGTTCTACGGCTGGACCGCTGAGAGCGAGATCTCAAAGTGGGCCGGAATCTCAGTGGTAGCTGCCGAGGATCAGTTGTTCCCGCAACATCAGGGTTTCGATGTCGATGCGATCCGGCAAGCCTTGGATAGCAATCAAGCAGGGCGCTCAACGCGAGGTGCGTCGACCATCTCGCAGCAGGTGGTCAAGAACCTCTTTCTGTGGTCGGGTAGGAGTTGGCTGCGCAAAGGAATCGAGGCCTACCTGACGGTTTGGCTTGAGTTGCTTTGGCCCAAGGAGCGGATCTTGGTGGTCTACCTCAATATCGCTCAGTTCGGTCCGTGCACCTTTGGTGTGACCGCGGCAGCGCGGGAGTTCTATGGCAAGTTGCCCGCGGACCTCACCCTCGGCGAGACTTCACGACTCGCCGCGGTGCTGCCCAGCCCTGATCGCATGTCGGTGGTCAATCCGAGGCCGTACACCCGCTCACGCGCAGCTTGGATTCGACGCCAAGTGCGACAGTTGGGCGGGGTTGATTACTTGAAAAAAGATCTCCGCTCTCAGCAAGAACGGACACCATGAACCTCGGTCGCGCGGAGCAGGGAGTTCAGCGTTTTTCAAGAACAGCGGATCTTAGATGTTCGTGTCGCTGTGTTCTCGTCAGCTTGAGAATCTCTAAGGCGCTTCAATCTAGAGCGTTTCCCATCGTCGCGCGAGAATTCTGGCGATGACAAAAAACACCACCGCCATGCCACTGAGCACTGCAAGCTGTGGAGCCAGTGAGGTCAGAGCCTGGAACATGCTTGCTTTGGGATCTTGGTACCAGAAGACCTTAAGAAACCCGTCTAGTGCCCAGCCGTTGAAAGTGAACAGAGCGGTGGTGTTCATGAACTCGGGCATGATGAATCGCGGCACCATGCTGCCGCCTAGTGCCGACATGACCAGAATGACCACCGTCGATATGCCATTGAGCTGAGCTCGGCTCTTGGCGATTGTCGCCAGCATCAGTGCAAATGCGGCCGCGGCTATCGAGGTGACGAGGCTCATTGCGACAAAGCCAGCCAGATGTTTCGGAGTAAACAGGTCGAGGCCAAATACCAACGCGCCCCAAACGAACATCACCGACAGCTGTATGAAGCCGACCGCGGCGAAGAAGATCCAGTTGCCTGCTAGCAGAGTCCCCATTCCGACGTTGGAAGACAGCAGGCGTTCAAGGGTGCCGCTCTCCTCCTCTTCGAGCAAGGTAGCTGCCGCGCCAGCCATCGAAAACAAGAGAAACATCACTCCAATGCCAGCAGCGTAGTAAGAGACAATAGAAGGACTGGCAGCCACCTCATCTTCTTCGGCTTCCATGGCACTGACTGCGACCACCTGCACTAGGCCTGTGAAAGGTGTGGCACCGATTGGCTCGCCGCCGTCTTTATCACCATTGGTTGCCGTTGCGCCGTTTTCCTGCTCTTGCAACATCGTCTTGAAATCGCCAATCGCCTGGTGCTGTTCTGGTGTGAGTGCACCGCCGAAGGTCTCGAGCTGTTCGATGCCGCCGTCTAGCAGGATGTCCGGAGCTGCGGTCATGGCCGAGGCTTGGATCAGCCCGGTGACGATGTGTTCGGCAATAGGGTTCGCTGGGTCGTGGATCAATTCTAGCGATGCGCTTTCGCCTCCGAAATTGCCGAAAGCCGCACCGAACCCTTGTGGCAGCACGATAGCTACGCTGCGCTTTCCGCTGCGCACCTCTTGCAGTGCTGACTCACGGTCAAAAGGCTGCACGATGGAGTCTTCATCGCTGGCCTCGGGTGCCGAGATGATCTCAATCGCCTCTTGATCGTCGAGAGCCTTGATGAGTTGCTCGCTGACCTTTGAGCTGTCGAGGTCGACAGCGATTACTTTCATCGATCCCGAGCCTCCAGTGCCAGCGCCACCCATTCCGCCGAAGATGACGGCAAAAATGGAGAAGAACACAAGCGGCAATACAAAGGTCAGCGCGAGTGCAACCCGATCTCTCTTCAAGTTGAGCCAGCTGATGCGCAACAGAGTTCCGATCATTCGCGAAGTTCCCGCCCGGTAAGGTGGATGAAGACCGCCTGCAGGGTGGGTGAATCAACCTGCAGATCGGTGACCCGTCCGCCAGCGGCACTAAGTTCGGAGAGCAGAATTGGCAGTTCGGAAGCGATATCCCTCACAGAGCATGTCAAGGTTTCGTCGTCATTGGTCGACCAGCGGTCCGGCGACAGATCTCCAGCGGGTTGGCTTGAAAGGATGAATGTAACCTTGCGTGTGGCACCGAGCGTTCGCTCAACAAGCTCATCAAATGTCCCGGCAGCAATCACCCGCCCATGGTCGATGATGACGATACGGTCACAAGCTTGCTGTGCCTCGTCCAACTGGTGTGTGGTCAGCAGAAGCGAAGCCCCATCGTTGCGAATTCCCTCAAGCATCTCCCAGATACGTTCGCGGCTCTGGGGATCGACGCCAACGGTCGGTTCGTCGAGAAGGACTACTTCAGGCCGATGCAGGACGCTGCAAGCGATGTTCAGTCGTCTCTTCATCCCGCCGGAAAATCGCTTGACGGGTTCATTTTCGCGCTCGAAAAGTCCCGTCCATTCCAGTGCCCACGAAACCGGGTTTGCGATCTTGTTTGCCGGAATACCGTGAAGCCGCCCCCAGGCTTGTAGGTTTTCGGTCGCCGTTAGTTGAGGGTAGAGAGCGATGTCCTGAGGGACGATGCCGAGCTTGGATCGCGAATCATTGTCACCAGGAGTGTTGTCAAGGCGGTGTCCAAACAGTTCGAGGTGCCCGCTATCGAGCTGCACTCGCCCCGCGAGAGCCCGGACTAGAGTGGTTTTGCCAGCGCCGTTTGGTCCCAACAGGCCAAGCCACTCGCCGCCTTGAAGCTGCAATTCGACTCCATCCAGCGCCTGGGTTTGGCCGAAGCGTTTTTCCGCCGCGACTACGGAAAGGACTGATGTCATCGACCGCAGTGTACAAGATGGCGTTTGGTTGAGTGCTGGATGAGGGATGCCGATCGGAAAGGTCCGTGTGCAGCAACAATGGGCCCTTCGACCTTCAATGGTGCGGTACAAGATGTTGTTGGCGATAATCTAGGTCGAGATGAGTTGAGAAACCTGGTTGTTCTACCTCGGGACGGTGTTGCTGTTGATGAGCGTGCCGGGTCCGAGTCATTTGCTAATGCTGTCCAATAGCATCAACCACGGGTTTAGACTGTCGTTGGCCACAGCTGCCGGAGATCTGACCGCCAATGTCCTTCAAATGCGGGCTGTTGGGCTCGGCTTGGCGAGCTTGATTGTGACGTCAGAGATTGGCTTTTCAGTGATCAAGTGGGGCGGTGTCTGATATCTGATTTGGCTAAGCATCACGCAGATTTTCTCGGCGGGTCATCCGTTACTTCCTGACACAAAAGAGACAAAGATGTCAGCGAAGCCTCTTTGGCTGAGGTCGAAATCCGGGGTTCGCCGCGCGAACGAGAAAGTGGTGACAGGCTGCTTGGTTCGTTCGAGCAGTTCTTCAGAGTAGCGTCACTGCAGATTTCAACACCCAGTCAATCCAGCGCAGCGTCAAGCAGGGCGATGGCGATTTTGCCAACCGGCGCGAAGCTGCGGTTTGCCAGCACGATGACGCAGACCTCGTCTTGGGGTGCGCGCAGGTATTGCGAAGTGTAGCCGTTGGTACCGCCAGAATGCTCCGTAGTGGTCAGCCCATCTTCACGCTCACGAACGATCCATCCGTAGCCATAGGCGACGCCAGATCGAATTTCGAAAGTGTGCGCGGGCTGTATCGAAGCATCGCCCAATATTGTGCCATTCGCTCAGAGCATTGTCGTAGTGCAAGAGGTCTTCGGTTGTTGTATAGACACCGCCAGCTTCGAGATTGACGTACATTAGGCTAGTAGGTCCTTTCTACCTTCAATCTGACTGGTGAAGGACCAATCCGGTAACTGGACCCCATGAGATGGACTTACATCCGGATGGGTAAGACGTGGACGTGATCCCGCAAATAGGTCCATTGGTAGTGAGGAACTGGTCCGAGAAAGGAGCGGAGATTGCGCAAGAATAGGTTCTGTTCTGTACGAGCGCAATGGAATCGCAGGGCGGGGAAGGGGCCGGCCTTTCGCTTACTTAGGGCGGGGAAGGCCGGCCTTTTGGGATGCTTGTTAGACAGCTAGTCTAAACTCAATGGTCTGGAAGCTCAGCCTGCGTGGTGCTATCAGAGTCATCTGTTCGATGCCGCCAAGAAAGTTCCATCTGCGCAACCTAGTTGTAGCCGAGAACGTGTCCCCGTGGACGAAAATGCCACCGCCGTTGCCAGCCACTAGGACCGAAACCTGCAGCGACATACTTTCGCCGGCTGTAAGGACAAGTGGGATATTCGAAACAAACCAACTTCCGCCTTTTCTGCGGACGTAAGTCCCCTGAAAGTCGGGGTCGAGAATATTCAAGAGGGTTGCGTCCACCCCAAACTCTTCGGTGACATCAATCTGAACACCGGCGAACGCACTCTCGCCGCCGCCTGTCGCCGAGTCCACTAGCAGATCAATTGGGATCTCCACAAGGCCATTGAAGTCCGTGACCGCTGTGATGTTGATAATTCCTGCGCATTCTGGAACACCACTAAAGCCCAAGTTGTACGTATTCGTCAGGCACTCTTGCTTTTCGATTTCCAGTGTTTCAGCCAATGCCCAGCCCGGGAGCAAGAGCAGAGTGGCCAGTACCACCAGATGTAGATATTTATTAGGCTTCATTTGCTATATCCCTCCGTCTATTTGGAACAAAAATTTCTGTACAAAAGCACACCTACACATCTTACAATTTTCATGCGCACCTTACAACTTTCGCAAGTGTGATGCATGGAAAATGCCGACCAGGTCAGCGAATGGACACCAAACGAACACTAAACAGTGCTAGGCAAAATACTGGAGGGCCGCGAATAAGGCCGTTAATAATGTTAACGGCCCGTGCTTTCTAGAGATGGTCTTTGTGTAGTTAAGCAGAATAGCTATCCCATGAGAGCATTGCCTCTCGGAAACCAGGCGACTCGACCCTTGTGAGCTTCAGCGTCTCGTATTCAGAGTTCGAATCATTGAACGTATCGCCGCAACCTGGTCAGCTCTAGTGATCATGACCCATTCCCCGAGAGTTGGACCACGGGAATGCGAGAATTCTCATAACTAGTGAGGAGTCAGAATATGAGGAAATCGTGATACAGCGAGCGGCAGATCGTGGTGGTGTTGAAGCAAGCGGAGGCCGGGGTTCCAATTCAGGACCTGGTCCGCAAGTACGGAATCAGCGAGCAGACGTTTTATCGCTGGC
>JAVJHY011663052.1:4038-44077 GCA_035593235.1 Phascolosoma agassizii
GATGCCCCGGTAACAGCAACGGGCTCCATCTCGGTTAGCGATGTCGATGACGACGATAGTCCAGTGTTTAACGATGTGGTCGCAACGGCAGGCGATAATAGCTATGGCTCATTTACCCTAACGTCGGGCACGTGGACATATACATTGGACCAAAGTGCGGTCCAAAATCTGGATGCTGGTGATATCGTTAGCGACACGATTACGTTCATCGCGAATGACGATCAGACTCAGCGAATCACGATAACGATCACAGGAACCGCCGATGCTTCGATGATTACTGGCACCGTCACCGGCGCGGTAAATGAAGGCGATATTGGTGATGCGCCGGTGACCGCGGTGGGTACATTATCGATTGTCGATTTCGACGATGACGATACGCCGTTCATAGCAGACACAAATGTTACAACTGCGTACGGTGACTTTGCTATAACCTCAGGCACTTGGACTTACACGGTTAACGAGTCCGCTGTGCAGCGCCTGGATGCAGGTGATGTTATCAACGATTTGGTCTCAATAATGGCATCAGACGGAACAACACAGGGTATTACCATTACAATTACGGGAACGGATGACGCTTCGGTGGTCGCTGGAACGTTTACCGGAACCACAACGGAAGGAAATGTCGGTGACGCGCCAGTCGTTGCCAGCGGCTCCATCTCCATTTCAGACGTTGACCAAGACGATACCCCGACGTTTGCCGATGTGGTTAGCGTCGGTGACAAAGGTTACGGAACGTTCCAACTTACCGGGAACACCTGGATCTATACGCTAGACCAGGGTGCGGCGCAAAGGTTTGATGCCGGCGACGTGGTAAGCGATACGGTCACGGTCGTAGCCAGCGATGGACAGTCGCGAAAAATCGAAATTACAATAATTGGAACGGCGGACGCACCGACTACGATCGGACTCGCGGCGCTAAATGTTAACGAAGATGCGCCCGCCACGACAATAGACCTGCGCACTATCTTCGACGATATTGAAGACGCCGATGCGCAGCTTACTTATACCGTAACTAGCAACACCAATGCTTCCATTTTTTCCAAAGTGGATAGCGCCGGCGGCACGCTGAGCTTGGCCTATACCCCCGATGCGAGTGGTAATTCAGACGTTACCCTACGCGCAACCGACACGAACGGTGGTTTTGTCGAGACGACGTTTTCTATTTCGGTACAGCCGGTTAACGACGCACCGTCGTTGCTAGCCAACACCGGCGCGGAGCTGGACGAAGACGAACTAGTGACATTGTCCGCAGCGATGCTTCGCGCTAACGACGTGGACAATACAGATGCAGACATTATTTTTGCGCTCACTGGTAATCCAACTAGCGGCACATTACGGGTAGGTAACACCGAATTAGGCGCAGGAGGCAGATTTACCCAAGCAGATATCGACAGTGGTCGGGTGAGTTATCAGGCGTCGGGTGATTCCAATTCCGTAGCGGGCTTCTCGTTTCGGCTTACCGATAGAGGTGGAGCCGGCATTGCCGGCACCAGAGACTTTGTCGTCTCTATAAACGAGACAGAAAATACCGACGAAAATGCGGCCGGTGGATTTGCCCAAGAAAAAACGACGGAAATGAAAAAGCCCGCGATGAACCCAACCTCGGAGCCGGAGGGCATGACCGACCAAACACCAAATTCCGAAATACCTCAGGGCGCCCCGCCGCCGCTCGATCCGAGTGTTGTACTAGCATTTGATGAAGTGGTGGGTGAGCCGCTAGGCGATCTACCGGACGTTGTTACGTTCGAGACGAGGTTTATCGACACTAACGAAGATCGTGCCGATCGTTATACGGACCTTGTTCGAAATGCACTTAAAGAAATCGAAATCGCGGTTGCCGACGTCGAGTCTGAGCTCGAACTCGACCAAGACCTGAACCCCGAACGGTCCGAAGCGGTGCGCGACGATCGAATAAGCCGCGCCCTCGAGGCGGCGCTCGACACCCTAAGTGCTGATCTGGACGAATCCTTAGCGAACGAAGAATCGCGCGCCCATTTTTATAAAAACGCCGGTCACCTCAGCGGTGTCACATTATCCGCAGGCTTCCTCGCGTGGTTGTTTCGCGCCGGATCTCTGCTCGCCAGTGTTCTGTCAGTGATGCCACTTTGGACGCGCATGGATCCGCTCCCGATCCTGTTGGCGAAGAAGCGGGAAGATGAAGCGCAATTAGAGGCCGACGACGAGGAGCGAGCCGCCGCGGAATTGCTCGATGGTAGTACCGCCGCGAAAACGCGAGATGCGCAATTAGGATAACGTAATGACGCTGAACCCGACGCAACCACAGAGGAACCGTATATTTTTATTTGCAATATCGTGAAGGTAGCGCTTTCAGCGATCGATAATTTCAGTAAACGGTGCAGTTGCGCGCGAGATAATGGTGCGACGAACGTTACCGGCGATAATTATTGTTAGTGCGAAGCTGATGTGGTAATAACACGTCGGGACGCGGGAATTATGCCTTCGGTGGATTTTCCCAACGACGCGGAGAACTCGAGTTATCCTACGCGAACAGGTATTCGTACCTTACGGTTTTAGTGTTTAGTGTTAAACGGGCGAAAAATAGTAGAGCGAAATACGGGTGCAACTGTTTATTGAATTCATTGTGCTCGTCGGAATTATCCTTCTCAGCAGCGCAATTATCCCTGCACTGGAGATATGCCGCATCGATGGACGCCGCGCATGGGCTGCGTTGCTCGGCCTTATCGCTTTGTTCATCGTCGGGTACACCTCATTTTTGTGGCTTGTCACCACCAGGGAAGTATCGCAACTAGATCTTATTGTCGCGATGATTCTTGTAGGTGGGAGTATCTTTGTCGCTTTGGTGGTCAGACTCTCGCTTAGCAGTATTTCGCAAGCCCAGCAGCTTACCGAAAAACAAACGCATAATGCATTGCACGATCCGCTAACTCACCTACCCAATCGAAAGTACTTCTTCGAGTATGTCGACGAGAAACTTGTTGGCGCAGTGCGTAATAGCCATTCATTCGCTGTCGTGATGATCGATCTAGATCGGTTTAAGGAAATTAACGACACAGTTGGGCACGCCATCGGGGATAAAGTATTACTCGAAGTTGCGGGTAGATTCGCGGCAGCGGTCGGCGACCGACATTTGTTGGCGAGATTGGGCGGCGACGAGTTTGCGTTGCTTCTAAGTGACGCGACGGAAAGCGCAGCCCTAAGCCTTGCCGAAAAGTTGGCAAACTCATTAGCGCCTGTTTTTTTGATCGACGAATATTCTCTGACTGTGGATATGAGCGCTGGCATCGCCATTTATCCAAAACACGGTGACGAACGGTCTACTCTGATGAAACGTGCGGATGTCGCGATGTATTACGCGAAGGAAACTAAGCAGCGACGAATCGTCTATGAACCGTCTGTCGATCAACATTCTGTACGTCGTTTGCAGTTAATTCCGAAGTTGCAGCAAGCGCTAGCGGACAATCGATTTTTATTGCAATACCAGCCTATCGTTGGTGTCCAAGATCGGGTGGTTTACGGATTAGAAGCGTTGATTCGCTGGAATGATCCAGTCGATGGGCTCTTAATGCCAGCTGAATTCATACCTATTCTTGAAGAGACGAACTACATTCGTGACGTGACTTATTGGGTGATCGAGCACGTCCTCGTAGAATCAACCAATTGGTGTAAGCGTTATCCCTGGCTCGAAATGCACGTCAATTTATCCGCCGTCGATTTGCAAGACCTGGATTTTCCAACCGTAGTTCAAAAGCTCTTAGCCGATACGGGAGTGGAGCCAAGTTTTCTGCAATTCGAAATCACAGAGAGCGCGATGTTAGCGGACGTAGAGCGAGTCAGACGCATCATCACATCGCTTCGCGATCTCGGGGTCGGCGTTTCGGTGGACGATTTCGGCACCGGCTTTTCGTCCCTGTCGTTATTACGCGCGTTGTCGACCGATCAAATAAAGATCGATCGCTCGTTCGTAATGGACATGGAAACGAATGAAGGGGATGCGTCGATCGTACGTGCCACGATTGATCTTGCGCACAATATCGGACGGAAAGTCGTCGCGGAAGGTGTTGAGAATGAACGGGTATTGGCCGCACTCGCGGCGATGGACTGCGATCGAGCCCAGGGGTACGGGATCTGTCGTCCGATGGACGTTGACGCCGTAGACGACTGGCTGGCGCTCAATAGCAGTAAACCGGCAGCGTATCTGGCGACGGGATCCGGCTAGTCAGCTCCGGACCGCGGCAAGATCATGGCGCAGGTGTTTTGCCGCTAAGAAATAGTGCAACGCACTCCAGATATTCACTAAAAACGTGGCAACAATGGCGTAACGCAAAGCGTCTGCTCCGTAAGTTGGCGTCAGGTGATCGCTTAACATACCAACAAGCGTCGGCCCGAGACCCAAGCCAATTAGGTTTGTAATAAAGAATAGGACTGCCGAGGTCATGGCCCGCATGCGCGGCGCTACTAAAGAGTGGGTTGTCGCTAGCGTGGGGCCGAGGTAGGTATAGCCGAGCGCAAGCGGTAGTGCGTAAAGTCCTAGCGAAAGATAAAAATCTCGATTGAGGATCGCGGCGGCCGCAAAGGGCACTGCTGCCAATATCGCGATACCCGGCACCCATAGCGCCCATCTTGGATCCCGGCGGCCCAGGCGGTCGGCAAGAAAACCTCCAGCAAACCCTCCAATCGCGCCGCCAATACCAATAATGAAACCGAGCGGCATCGCGACAGTGCTAATTTGATTGAGCGGGATGTCGTAGCTGCGTACATAAAACGATACTAAGAATGCCGATACGCCGTATCCTACAAACGCATGGAGCGCTGCGGCGAGGGATAAATGGGTAAACGTCCGAGTAGCGAGTAGGTGCTTGATCACTGTTAGTACGGCCGGTGGATGTTTGTCTGCCCCCGACGGATCGTAGCGCCCACGCACGGGCTCCTTCACCGTGAAGCGCACGAGCAGCGCGAGCGCTACGCCGGGTATGCCAAGCGCAATAAACACCGAACGCCAGCCGAAATGATCGCTTATCCAGGCACCAAACACGTAAGCGAGAAAAACACCAAACGTAATTCCGGTTGAGTAAATCGCAAGTGGTAAGGCGCGACGGTCAGGCGGGAATAGGTCGGAAATGATGGAGTGTGAGGGCGGGCTGCCGCCGGCTTCGCCGATGCCAACGCCGATCCGCACGAGCAACAACTGAGTAAAATTTTGAGCAACACCGCATAGCGCAGTCATAACACTCCACACGCCAACGGCGAGTGCCAACACATTGCGTCTAATTCCGACGTCGGCCCAGCGTGCAAGCGGGATCCCCACCGACACATAAAACAATGCGAACGTTAGACCTTGTAGTAGACCAAGCTGCGTGTCACTTAAGCCGAGTTCTGCACGCATTGGTTCTTGCAGTACCGAAATAATTTGTCGATCGACAAAATTGAACACGTAAGCGAGCGTGAGCACGCCGACCACATACCACTTCATCGCAAAACTTGGTGCTGGAGGGAAAGGTTCGTTTGGAGATTGATCTGGCATTGCTTGTGGAGACTACGGTCGGTAATTTTGAGTTTGAATTTCTACTTCGACCATTTGCGTCGAAATCAGGCAAAAAATACCGACGATAAAATCATCGGTACTCATACGATTATCGCTACGCCGCAATTATTCCGGCGGCAGGATCTCCTTTCACGCCGTGTGAATGACGTGCCTAGCAGCGATCGTAGTGGACCGCCGCATGCATGTTCGACACCCCCATTTCGATCTACGGAGGCGCGCAACCTATACGGCGATCCCAGCGGCAAGTGGATCGGCGTTCGTGGTCGCGTCACCGATTTGATCGGTGCCACGTGCATAGCAATAGATTAAATCTGGCACGGCCTGCATCGCATTAGTGTTGCCGCCAATAGCGGATGCTGCACTGCTCCATGCGCACGCAATAGCTAAAATAGCCACGGCCGCGGGCCCAAATACTACTCTATTGCCTGACATATTCGTGCTCTCTTGTTTGTGTGAGATAAACATTCAAGCACATACGCTCCGTACTCGCCATATAGTCGAATTTCCTTACACGCGATCGTGGATGGGACCTAAACGCTAGCTTGGTTGCAAATGCCGAACGAGCGTCGGTATTATTACGGTTACGTACGCAAAACAGAGACACGGCACCCAGATGACTAATTCGAAAATTTCACCGGTGCTCGACCGAGCAAGCTGGCGCGCGTCGGTTAGCGAGGAAGTGTTGTGGCCAGAGCAACGGATTTGCGATCCACATCATCATCTGTGGGGGCACGAAGGAGATCGCTACTTTGCTGCGGAATTGGCTGCGGACATTGGCGACGGCCACAGTGTCTTAAAGACTATCTACGTAGAATGTGTTTCAGCCTATCATGAAACTGGCCCGCCAGAATTCGCCCCCATAGGGGAAACCGAATTTGTGGCGCGCGAGGAGCGGGAACTCGCGGCGTCGGTCGGTCACCCAGTGATTGCGGGGATTATCGCCCATGCCAATCTACAATTAGGCTCACGTCTCGCCGATGTTCTCGCGGCGCACCACGAGGCGAGCGGCGGGCGGTTCGTCGGCGTACGCCATGCAACCGCGTGGGATGCGAACCCCGGAATTGTTAACCACCAGGAAGGTGCGGCTGGTGTTATGCGCGGTCGCGAGTTTGTTGCGGGTGTGGGCTTACTTGGATCGATGGGACTAACCTACGACGCTTGGTTGTACCATCCCCAGATCCCGGAAATAGTTGATTTGGCGCGCGCGTCGCCTGAGACAACAATCGTACTCGATCACTTGGGAGCCCCCATCGGGATTGGCCCTTATGCGGACAAACGTGAGGAAGTGCTGAGTTTTTGTCGGAAACATCTCGCCGCTTTTGCGGCCGAACCCAACGCGCGGATGAAGCTTGGCGGGATCGGCATGCCGCTATACGGCAACGGGTGGCATCGCCGCCCAAGCCCACCCAGCTCGGCAGAAATTGCCGACACTTGGGGCGATCATATTCGTTGGTGTATCGATACGTTTGGCCCGGCCCGCGTAATGTTCGAATCGAACTTTCCGCCTGATGGGCGTTCGTGTAGCTATCGCACGCTCTGGAACGCCTTCAAACGGATCGCCGAGCCGTATAGCGCAGCTGAGCGCGATCTACTCTTTCATGACACGGCGTCAACGGTGTACAAAATCTAACGAAGCGATTAAGCGCACGGCGTAAGCTGCTATTTGTCGCTGGCAAGCGCTTCTTTGGCGGCCATTTGTGCTTTCAATTGATCGGGTGTTAAGCGCACGATGTCTTCGTTTTGATGGCTGTAAATATCGTAAGTGGAGGTGTCGATCTCATCTAAGACGACGCGCCGATCGAGCACTTGTTGTTTCCATTGTTCATGCGCACCATGGCGCGCGTGAAACTCTGGCATGACTTCTTGCGCAAACAATTCAAGGCTGTCGCAGATATCTTTATGCGAGGTTTTTCCTGCTTGGTTTAGCAAGATAACTTGGTCGATGTGAGCTGCTTCAAATTGTCGTAGTCGTTTGCGAATCGTCTCCGGTGAACCGATGAGGCCGTTACTGAGTGCAGCTTTTGATTTATCGGTTCGACGCCAGCTTTGGTAGGCGTCCCACAGATTACCGGTGCCGGGTGCGTCAACACCCGCGCGACCGTAATACGATAGTGCGAAAATGAAAAACGTCCAACCCGCCGCCTTCTCTAGCGCTTCTTCGTCCGTTGGTGCGCACATGAAACCGTTCGCTATCGCGACGTTTGGGTTGGTCGCGTAGTTTGTTAAGCGTCGCGGATGATCTAGAAACATGTTGTAGTACTTATGCACCCAGGCGGTCGCCGCATCGGGCGAAATGAACGAAAATCCCAGCGCCCCCATCCCCCATGCGCCCGCATCGGCAATTGTCTGAATGTTTGAGCATGCCACCCAGAGCGGCGGATGTGGTTTTTGGTACGGTTTCGGGATGACGTTGCGCGCCGGGAAATCGTAGTAATCGCCGTGAAACTCCCAACTGGTTTCGGTAAACATTGGCATGATCGCCTGCACGGCTTCTTCCCATCGATCGCGCTTATCACGCACTCTAATGTTAAACGGGTGGAGCTCGGCCGGACCCGCACCTTCGCCCATACCAAATTCGACCCGCCCACCCGAAATGAGATCTAGCGTTGCAACTCTCTCGGCAACCCGATGCGGTTCATTCGTCGTGAGTTGAATAATTCCATGGCCTAGTCGAATATTTTTCGTGCGTTGACTAGCCGCCGCGAGAAATACTTCGGGCGCGGAAGAATGCGAATACTCTTCGAGAAAATGGTGCTCTACTTCCCAGGCAAAGTCATAGCCTAGTTCGTCGGCAAACTCGATTTGAGTTAACGAATTCTGCAGCAAATCGTGCTCAGAACGTTCCGTCCAAGGGCGTGGTAGTTGGTGCTCGTAGAATATGCCGAATTTCATAACCTGATCTTATCTCAGTAATAATTGACGACAAAAATCCCAGTGCAAGGGTGCATTAGCTGTCGCTCTCAGGAACGAGATAACGCTCGTACTCTTCCTCGAACGCGAGCATGCGCGTATCGGTAATTGAATCCAAATAAAGTTTACCGTCGAGATGGTCAAATTCGTGCTGGAAAACCGTGGCGGGGAATCCTTGTAACTCGATTTGTTGCGCTTGCCCGTGCTCATCGAGATGGCTCACGTTGACGTGTTGCGGGCGCTCTACGAATCCGCGCAACCCAGGCACCGATAGACAGCCTTCCCAGAATCCCGCGGTCGTAGGATTTAGGATCTCGATGACAGGGTTGATGAATACGCTAAGCGATAACGGGGCGAGGTCGCCATAACGGGTCGGCCCACCCGGGATATCGACGATCGCGAGGCGAATGGACTCCCCGATCTGCGGCGCGGCAAGCCCGATCCCGCCGTAATCGTGCAGCGTCTCGATCATATCTTGGATAAGCCGCGTGATCTCAGGGCGGTCGATATCGTTCGCTGCTAACGGACGTGCGATTTGCCTAAGGAGCGGGTGCCCCATGCGAATAATGCGTCGAATAGCCATGACTCGCAGTGTATCGGTATCGCTTGCCGAGATCGATTCGCCGGCAAGGTTTACAATTACGCGATCTACACATTAATGAACGTGTACCGTCTAAGATTGACGCGCTACGATACCGGAAAAGCATGCATACCTGGTTTAGTTTAACTCTCAATGATTGGACGGCACATGAGTAACAGCGACGGTGAAAATGCTGTTTTTATCGGTTACCGGCGCAACGATAGCCAAGGATTTGCTGGACGGTTGGCCGATGATCTGGTCGAGTACTTCGGCGACCAGCAAATATTTCGCGACGACGAAATTCGACTCGGTTCGGATTTCCCCGAGGTCCTGGATGCTGCGTTGGCTGCCTGCCAGGTCTTTATCCTTGTGATCGGCCCGCATTGGCTCACCGATCCAGACGGGCGAGCACACCGGCGTCTTGACCGACCCGACGATTGGGTACGCCGCGAAATTGAGGATGCTCTGGCCCGCGATGTTTGGGTAATGCCGGTGTTGGTTGGCGGCGCCGACATGCCGGCAGTCGATCACTTGCCGCCTAGTTTGCATGCGATTACCCGCGTACAAGCTGCCGAGATATCCGATCGAGACTGGGAGACCGACTTACAGCATTTAGTTCGGATGCTGGCAACTCGGATCCCGTTGTTGCGCAATGCCGACGGCTATCAACAACATTTCGGGAACGGTTCGACGATCCACGAGGTGCTTTTAAACAAGGCCCGTAGGACGGCGCAGGTACGATCAACACCATCACCGTCGCACAAATTTTCCATACGAAAAAGTATAATTTATCTAATAACGCGCCTCCTAGCGCTCGGCTTGTTTAGCCTTGTTGTGTGGTTCGTTTTCGAAACCTACGCTGGTCCTGAGGCGCACGGGGTACTCGACAAATTCGTCGCATTCGTCGTCAACAAATACCAGCATTTCATTAATTGAACGTCGTACCTTAAGTGCGATTTTTCCTAGCAATGTTGTGGCGAGGATTCCGCCTAAGCCAGTCGCACCTGCTAGTAACATCGCCAATCCGAGAGATTACAAATGTCGAACAATAACGCACCTCCCCTGAAAACGGCTTTCTACCACGACGAGAAATGTTTGTGGCACAGTACTGCCGGATTGTTTTCGCTGATATTACCCGTCGGTGGTTGGGTGCAACCCCCCGTCGGTGCAGGACTCGCCGAGTCGCCGGAATCTAAGCGGCGTGTCGTGTCGTTGTTGCAAGTTTCAAGTTTATCGGACAAGTTAGCATTTACTAGCGCGCCTCCCGCCACCGAAAATGATCTCCTTAAGGTGCATACACGCGCATACTTATCGGAGTTTCAAGCGCTATCGGATGCGGGCGGCGGGGAGCTCGGCGCTTACGCACCGTTTGGCCCCGGTAGTTACGATATCGCGAAGCTATCCGCCGGCTTAACGATTGCTGCGCTCGAGAGCGTGATCAAACGTGAGTTCAACAATGCCTATGTGATGTCGCGCCCGCCGGGCCATCATTGCCTACCCGATCAAGCGTTGGGATTTTGCTTACTGGCGAATATTGCGGTCGCGGTCGAGGCGGCATTAGACAGACACTCGATCAAAAAAGTCGCGGTGCTAGATTGGGACGTTCATCATGGCAACGGGACCCAGACAATTTTTTACGAAAGAGACGACGTATTAACGATCTCAATGCATCAAGAAGGGTGTTTCCCGCCCGGCTATAGTGGTGCGGAGGATCGCGGTACGGGTAAAGGTGCGGGGTACAACATTAATGTACCGTTATTACCGGGCGGCGGACACGACGCTTATATGTATGCCATGGAGCGCATTGTAACGCCCGCCATCGAGCGCTTTGCGCCAGATTTGATCGTCGTGGCTAGCGGGCTGGATGCAAATTGCGTTGATCCACTCGCGCGTATGCTTGCGCATGCCGGGACGTTCGAATCTCTCACTCGCCAAACTATGGCGCTCGCCGATCGCTTTTGTGATGGCCGCTTGGTGTTGGTCCACGAAGGCGGTTATGCGGAATCTGCGGTGCCGTTTTGCGCGCACGCGATTGTCGAGGCGTTAAGCGGTGAAACAAGCGACGTCGTCGATCCCACGCGAGAATTGTGCGAGGCCTGGCAACCAAACGAGCGCGTGGTTGCGCTGCAACGTGAGTTGATCGACGGGATGGCCCTGCTTTGAGGTTTGCGACTCGCTGGCTCGTAGACGAAACACGACTGTGTAGCCGGATCGTCTTAACGAAGACTATTTGCCTCGACGCCGCAGCGCTATAAGTAATCCCGGCACGAGAAATGCGAGTGCCGGCGGTAACGGCACTGGCGTCACGCTCAATAACTCAAACTGAAACGAGCCAACATACATTTCGTCTAACGACGGTAGGTATTCACCACTGGCAAGGTCGTAATTTAGTAACGAAATTGGCGCCTGCGGATTTGTCGGATCATTCATCATAATCGGCGTCGTTCCGTGTTCCGTGCCCGCGTCATAAAGTGCGAGCGGTGCAACAAGATTGTTAATCCAGCCGTTGTTTTCGAGCAAGTTGAGTCCCGAGACGCCAACAAACCAATCCGGGCTCGGGCCAAGCATAGACACCAGGGTCAGCGCGGATTGCTCACTATCGATTTCAAACTCATGAGTATTCGCGCCGCAAATACCCATGGTGTTGCCCGGCTGACAAAACCATTGGCGCCATTCTAATGGTGAACCGAGTTGGCCAACTTCGTCGACAAAATCGGATGTCGCACCGATTTCGGCCATTAGTTCAAAAGCGGCATTTGCAAGACCGCCCAACTCCCAATAGGAGATATTGGGATCATGAGATCCGCCGCCGAGCGAGGAGAAGTGCGAATTCGGCGGATAGTTCGCCGGGAACGCAGCCTGGGTCCAATCGTTATGTACGGTTAACCGATAGGTTGCTACTGAGGCGAAGCTAACTGATGGCAAAACCAACAGTATTGCGGCAAGCAGGCATTTTTCTCGTTTTGAATACATACCAGACACCCCCACTATTATAATTTTGTTCAACCCGACCGGCCGCTTGGCACGCCCGAGTGACATAGTAATCGACCGCCGGTTTGATGCAAACGACTAAGAACATCCCCCCTTAGCTCATCTGCGACGCACTGTCGTCTATCTGCACGAGCAAGGTGCCAATGTTCGACCCATTGAATAACGCCGAGAAGCTCGTCGGTAGCTTCTCGAATCCGATCCGTAGATCTTCTCGATAGATGATTTCGCCGGCCTCGCTCCAGGATTTTAGTGCTGTCACGGCTTCGCCAAAGCGCGCGGCATAATGCCCACACAAAAACCCTTGCATACGCAGCCCACCATACACCAGCCGCATCATATTGCGCGGCCCCTCGGGCGATCGCTCGCTGTCGTAACTTGATATCTGACCGCATAATACGATGCGTCCAAATGGCGCCATGTTGTCAATTGCGGCTTGTAGAATGTCGCCACCGACGTTATCGAAAAAAACATTAACCCCCTTCGGACACAATTCATCGAGACGCGTGGCAACGTCTTCGCTCTTGTAATCTATCGCGGCATCGATACCGCAATCGTTTACCAGCCAATCGCACTTTGTTTTGCCACCGGCAATGCCAATGACCCGCAGTCCCTTAATTTTTCCAATTTGGGCAACCGTGGAACCAGTTGAGCCAGCCGCACCGGACACGACGAGTGTCTCTCCGGCCCGTGGTTGGCCGACGTCGAGTAACCCAAAATAAGCAGTCATGGGGTTCAAGCCAAAGCGTCCGAGTCCATCGAGAAACGTAATGCCATCGGGTAATAAGGTCGGTCGTCGTAGCGGGTTGGCCGATAACACCGCGTAATCCTGCCAACTCGATAACGCAAAGATCCGTGAACCAACCGGGAGATCTTCGGACGTTGAGGCAATCACTCGAGCGACTGCTGGCGCCATGATGGGTTCGCCTAATGGGATCGACGGATATAGGCTTTTCCCAGGTGGATCCATCCAGTTGCGCATCGTTGGCGCGCATAGGAACGCGACGTTTTGTACGAGTACGCTGTCATCGCCAAGATCGCTTGACGGAATTGGCGTTTCGCGATACTCAAAGTCTTCGCTCCGCAGCGCGCCACTCGGCCGTTGTTTGAGCAACCATTGTCGATTGACCTCCGTCATGCATGTACTCCGGTTTTTTATAGGCGTGGGCCACAACAGCCGACCACGTCGGCAATTGGAAAAAGCAGACACCTAGTGTGATCTAAATTCCTGGGACCTTAGAGAAATCTACTGCCCGCTTTTCGATAAACGCGGATACTGCTTCTTGGTTAGCGGGCGCGCCGAGGAGATCTTTATACGCTTCGCGTTCGCGCTCATGCGCGGCAAGCGCCTGAACCGAGCGCCCACTCGCTAGCATGAGCTTTTTCGTCGCGATCAATGATGGTATCGGGTTGCAGGCGATTTCTGCAGCAACCTGCAGCGTCTCTTGCATTAGCACCTCACGCCCACAGACTCTCCACACTAAACCCATCGATTGGCATTCCGCAGCGCTAAACCAGCGCCCAGACATCAGTGTATAGACGGCATTTTGCCAGCCCATGCGCTCGGTGAAGGTGTAGCTGCTGCCTGCTTCGGGTGCGAGACCTAATTGCGGGAATGGTGTTTTCAATCGCGCATCGTCGGCCATTAAAACCAGATCGCAATGCGCGAGCATGGTCATGCCGATCCCGACGCCAAGTCCATTAACGGCCGCGACGAGCGGTTTTTGAAAGTTCGTCAGCTGTTCTAGAAACCGTCGAAATTCGTAGCTAACTCGAGCGCTTTCCTCAGGGTCGAGAATTTCGTTGAGATCTTGTCCAGCCGAGAATGCACGGCCCTTACCGGTAATCACGGTAACAGCCGTCCCCTCATTGCTTGAGGCCTCGATAAGACTGTCTGTGATAGCGATTAGCAACGAGTTGTTAACCGCGTTGAGCACCGTCGGTCGATTAATCGTTAATACCCGAACTCGATCGATATCGTGTGCTTCGATCAAAATGGTCGATGAGTTATTCATAATTGTAGTCTCGCGAAGCGCATTACTCGTAGCACACAAATCCTTGGCTTATAGCTGCGTCACCCTGCCCATTCAACACTGAATAACCGATCACCCCATCGTTGTTACCGTGGATCACCAGCGTAATGGTTGATGGCATTAAGACCATTGCGGTGAACGATCCACCGAGCCGTCTAACCCTGGTCGAGTCGCCCGCCAAAATTTCATTGACAATGCGCGATACGGCGAGCGCCATGGTTGCTGTGCCGTGCAAAATAATGTCCGGTAACCCGGCGGCAAGCGCGACTTTTCGATCCGTATGCACGGGGTTCCAAATTCTCGCGCATTCCGTATAGATATGCGCTGCATTGCGCGCAATAGATATATCGTGGCGTTGTTTCAACTCGAGGTCGTGAGGAATACGTGGCAACTGCGGAGCGTCTTCGACGGTTCGCGGTTCGCCAATAATGTCGACCCCGCGCTTTATTCCAAGTTGATACGTACGACACACGAGTTCGCCGTTTGTATCGAGGGTATCTAGGCGTATCGTTTGGGCGGCGCCGGGACGAATATGCGATAGCGATACAACGGTTGCAGTGGTAATCAATGTCTCGCCCGCACGGATAGGACGCTGAATGTGTAAATCGTGGTTCGCGTGGACGTTGCGAGTCCGTTCCTCTGCATTCACGGACTCACCCCCAGGAATATTCGCACAATCGAGAATTGCCGGCCATTCGAGGCACACGGGAAACATTGGATGGCTGATAACGCTATGGGCTTGGGTATCTAAGAACGCCGGGTTGTGATCGTCGAGCGATGCCGCATAGGCCATGAGCCAGCGAGCATCAACCTGCTGACTAAACGGTTTGCTGGTGCCGCCGACCACGGCGGTGTTGTAAGGCATTGCGGCATTCTCATGATCCGGGAGTAGAAGTATACAGTTGCCGCAGTGCCGCTGGCGATACGCTCATTATTGAGATTCGTTACACTTGTCCCTCGGAGGGAATGCTATGCAACGCTTAATTCGGATTATCGCCATTACAATGCTCGCGGCGGCGGCCGCGCGTGGATTCGCTGGCGAAGTTGATGATCACCGGCTCGCGCGAGCGGCATTCGATGCCGCTAATTGGATCACCTTCGGCCAAAATTACACGAATCAACGATTCGCCGGACTCGATCAAATCACCGTTGCGAACGTTCAACACTTGCAACCGCGTTGGACATTTCACTCGGACGCGAAAGGTCCGTTTCAGGTGCAACCATTGGTCGCAGACGGGACTATGTTTATCACCGTGCCCGGCAATGATGTGGTCGCCTTAGATGCGGCAAGCGGCGCACAACGATGGCGTTACAAGCACCGCAAACGATTCGAGAAAACCCTTGGATCGCCCGCCAACCGCGGCGCGGCGTTGGCCTACGGAAAAGTATTTCAGGCGACGAATGACGGTCGCCTTATCGCTTTAGATGCGAGTTCCGGAAAAGTCCTGTGGGATCGGGTAATCGTGACGCCTACCGAAGCCGAATTGAATGACCTCGGCGATGAGGAACGCGCCACGCTACAGAAAAACATTGATCGCCTACCGGCTAAGATGGCGCCGCTTGTTTATCGCTCAATGGTGATTGTTGGTGTGACCTCTGCGGGCTATGGCATTTACTGCAATTTAGGGGTTAAAACCCGCGATGCAGCCGCACCTCCGCCGGCGCATTTTCTAGGCAAGCGCGGTTTCGTCGCGGCGTTTAATGCGGCAGATGGCCAGGAGTTGTGGCGCTGGTATACGACGAAATCGGGTGGTTGGGAAGGGCCTTATTCGGCAACCACGGCGACCGGCGAGTTCCTCTCTCGCGATCTCGAGGCGGAACGTAACGTCGCACAACACGTTGGCGAAAATTGGCGGGCCGGTGGCAGTTCGACATGGTCGACCCCGTCATTGGATCCCGCACTTGGTTTGCTCTATGTCGGTACCGGTAATGCATCACCCAACGACGTGCCGAGCGCGCGGCCCGGCGATAATTTGTACGCGAGCTCGTTGGTCGCGCTGGATGTGAACAACGGGGAAGTGCGTTGGCATTATCAACAAGTACCCCAAGACGTGTGGGGTTACGACGTGGCGAGTCCGTCGGTATTGTTCGACGCGCGAATCGATGGGAAGATTATTCCCGCGGTTGGGATCGCAGGTAAGACCGGTTGGTTCTATGTCCACGATCGGCGCAGCGGCGAGCTACTTTATCGATCCGAGCCGCTCGTGCCGCAGCACAATATGTTTGTCCGCCCATCGGCCGAAGGCGTGTTAATTTCACCGGGATCGTTTGGCGGTGTATCTTGGTCGCCCGGTTCCTTCGACTCAAACACCGGCTTGATGTACCTCGGTGCGATCCATCGACCCACCCACTTGCAATTGCGGTTTGCGGACGAGGCGTCGGGGCAAGTCGGATACACAGCGACCGATATTGCACCTGGGCAACCATCCTGGGGAACATTATCGGCCATCGATACCGCGCAGCGCGGCCGTTTGCGTTGGCAGATAAAAACTAAAGAGCCACTCATCGGCGGCGTACTGGCGACCGCCGGCGGACTTGTGTTTGTTGGTGAAGGCAGTGGTTCCTTTGCCGCGTTCAATGCCGCCGACGGCACGCGGCTGTGGAACTACGATTGCGGCGCCGGAGTAAATGCACCGCCCGTGAGTTATCGAGCGAAGGGTGAGCAGTTCGTCGCAGTCGCGGCCGGCGGTAGCCGATTTTTCGACTTCCCGCCAGGTGATCAGTTGATCGCGTTCGCTTTGCCAAGTGAAAAACGTGAGTAAACCAACGTTGCGCCTCGGCTTGACGCCGTGGGATTTTGACGATTTATCGGCAGCTAGTTTGTCGGTGCAAGCGCAATTCGCCGAATCAATTGGCTATGAATCGTTTTGGCTTCCCGAAAATCATTTCAACGATCGCGCTATCCCCGACCCCTTAATGCTACTCGCCAGTGTCGCGGCAGCGACGCAGACCATACGGTTGGCGACCACATCGTATTTGTTGCCACTGCGCCATCCCTTGTTAGCTGCTGAGCAGGTTGCAGTGTTGGATCAGTTATCCAAAGGTCGCGTGCTGTTAGGGGTCGGCAGGGGTTATTCTCATCAGGCGCTGAAAGCGTTCAATATCGAACCGGCCGCGAAGCGACGCCAGTTCGAATGGGCGCTCGATCTTATGCGGCGTGCCTGGTCAGGTGAGGCGGTGTCCGCCGAAGACGATGAGTCCGCGGCGGTGCAGATCAACCCGCTACCTGTGCAGCGTCCATACCCGCCGATCTGGGTTGCGGCATTTGGTCCGAAAGCACTAGCTCAAGCCGGTCGACTGGGCTTACCTTACTTGGCGTCGCCGATCGAAACCATGGAAGCCTTGCGGATAAACTTTCAACGATACGGCGAGGCGTTGGCGGCTGCGGGTCATGATCCGGCCGCGACCTTTCCGATCATGCGCACAATCTTCGTCTGTGAGAACGCAAGCGAAAGAGCGGCGCTTTGCGACAGTTTGCGGTTGGCAAAACTACCGACGGGGAACTCCGCGCCTGAGGATGTCGACGCCTGGGCAATTATCGGTGAAGCAAATTATGTTGCCGACAAACTTGCACAATATCGCGAAGTGTTGGCAGCAACGCATATTATTGTCACTCGACTTCGATTGGATAATATCGCCCCGTCACGACTGCAAGAATCGGTAGCAAGGGTGATGGAGTTGGTTTGAGAAATTAAATGGGCACGTTGTCGCGAAGCTGCTACCAAGGCCGCCACCGCTAGCCGCGCAATTTGCGTCAACTAGCGACGATACCTTGCTCCTTAAAAGCGTCGATCTCAGTGTCAGCAAACCCCAATTCACGCAAAATTTCGCCATTGTGCTCGCCCAACGCGGGCGCGATTGGACGTCGTTCCGGCGATGCATTTTCAAAGCGCGCCGCCGCGCGTGGTTGGCGTACCCGGCCAAGGGTTGGATGTTCGTACTCGGTAATCACATCGTTGATCTTAACTTGCGGGTGGTCGATCACCTCACTACGCATGAGCACTGGTGCACACGGTACGCCGTTGTGATCAAGGCGTTCTAGCCACTCGTCGCTACTACGGGTGGCGATCACTTTTGCAGTTTCGCTGATCCGTTCGTCGGCATTCATAAACCGTTTCGCGGTGTTATTAAAACGCGGATCGTCTTGCCACTGCGGTCGCTCTAACGCGGCACACATACCGGCCCATTCTAGATCCGACATCGCTCCCGCGGTGATGTAGCCGTCGCTCGTTTTGAAAATGAGGTCGGGTGCTAGTTGACCGACGCCGGGTTCGCGAGTGTCATCGACGACGGTTAGATTAATCATTCCTTCTGGCCATAGATAGGCGATCATGGTGTCGAGCATGGCCAATTTAATATGCTCTCCAGTGCCATGGCGTTCACGTGCGAGTAGCGCGGCGGTTATTGCTTGGGCGGCGGTTAGCGCGGTTGTCTTATCGGGGATCACGGTGCGAATCATCCGCGGCCTACCGCTATCGCTGTCAGCCTGGATATCCGTAATACCCGATAGCGCCTGGATAACAGGATCGTAAACGCGCTTGTGCGCATAAGGCCCGGTATCGCCAAAACCGCTAATTGAGACGTATACGATATCGGGTTTAATTTGGCGGATAACGGCTTCGCCGAGACCCATTCCATCGATCGCACCCGGGCGAAAATTTTGCACGAACACATCGGCCGTAGCGGCAATACGTTTCACAATGTCGATGGCCGTCGGCGTTTTGAGATCCAAGGCAAGCCCGCGTTTGCCACGGTTAATATTTAAAAATCCCGCGGTCATACCGTCGACGCCGACACCCATGTGGCGTGTGATATCGCCAACCGGTGGTTCGACTTTAATAACGTCTGCGCCTTGATCGGCGAGCAGCATCGTGGCGGCCGGCCCCGATAGCACGCGACTCAAATCGAGAACTCGAATTCCTGATAGTGGTCCGTTCATGGTCTTGTTATAGCGGACAACGTTGTTGGATGCCACTGCCATATTTGGCCAGCGTTGCCGGGAAACATTTGAATCCTAGATCTAGGCGTTATACTCGAGTCGTGATATCGGCGAGTCGCGTCGACACCGTACCCGTTAAATTCCAGAACAATTTCGCTGCGATGCGCGGATAACGCGTTTGAATGCGCTCGAGACTTTCTACGTTTAGCCACAAGACCCGAACCGCCGTCTTGGTGTCGATATTTGCCGATCGTTTGCCGGTAAATAGTGCAACTTCGCCAAACACATCGCCCGGGTGTAACTCTCGGAGCACTCGATCGCCATCGGGTCGCGATACCTGAACGACGACAACGCCTTCAATCAGGATGCAAATTTCGTGGCCTTGTTCACCAATTTCTACGATCCGCTCGCCCGGCGCGTAGGATTCGATGCGACCAAATAGCGCGGCGATTCGCGCTTGACGGTGGCTAAGTCCATTGAACAGTGGGATGCGCTTATGTGGTTCGGCGCCGAGATCTAAGCTCAGTACTTCCCACAGCGTGACGAAACGCAAGCCACTGCTTAACGCCGGACTTACGGTGAGATCGACAACCCAGGCAATAAACAAAGTCAGCGCGGCGAGTACGCCAAATTCAACTTGGCTACGTAATTCGCTCACCATCAATGCAAGAAACCCCGCGCACAATGCGGCGGTGGTGAACGTTACTGGACGAATCACTGCACCAATCGCACGTTCGACACCAAGGCGTTCGTTCGCCAAGCGGCGAGATTCGGCATTGAAGCGGGAGAAGTAATGAATACTATCGTCGACCGCAATTCCGAGCGCGACGGTTGCGACTAAACTTGTTGCGAGATTAAGCGTAATCCCGGTGAACCCTAGAATCCCGAAAAATGCCGCGATCGGTAGAAGGTTAGGAATTAACGCGATCGCACCAACCCGCAGTGAACCGAATAGTATCGATAGGATCAAATAAATGATAATGAGCGCGCCAGAGAGACTGACTATTTGACCGCGGGTGATCTCGTCCATCGTTTGCGCGAGGAGCACGGAGCTTCCGGTGATTTTGCCACGCAGGTGTTCCGGTAAAGTTGCCAAGCGTTGTTCAATGTTCGCAACCAATGAACTTAGTTCGCTAGATCCGACCGTATTTGCGCGCACGTGAATTAACGTCCGCTTATAGCGCGCGTCGGCGAATCGTTCGACGTCGTCACCTGCGCCGAGGGATAGTAGCTGATCTGCCAGATTGTAAGTGTTCGGGATAGCTTCCGCCGGCGATATATCTGGTACGAAGGTTTGGTGCAACATCCGCATATAATCGACGAAAGAAATTGCACCGCCTACTCCGGGTTGACTCGTCACCCAGCGTTGTAGTTTGTCTATTTCGCGTAGGACCTCCGGGTTTTTAAATACATTCGGAACGTCGCTTTCAATCAATATTTGAATGGGAACAGGCCCCGAGAATGATTCACTCACCGCGGCGAAATTTTTGCGGATTTCGCTGTTAGCGGGAAAATTCCGCAAATAATCGGTCCCGACCTCGATTTTACTCGCGAAATAAATTGAGCTTGCGGCGACGATGAGCCCGACGATTAGGATCGGTTTTTTGTGTCTTAGGTCGAATTGGGAAAGTTGTGGTGCGAGCGCGAGTAACCAGCTGCTCGCAATGTGACTGCCGGACTTGGAGGGGATATAACGTAAGCCGAGCGGCACTAAACAAATCGCCGACAACCAGCTCAGCACCGTCCCCAAAGCGCAAAACAAACCAAATACTTTTATCGTATCGATGTTGGAAAACACCAAGGAAATAAAGCCAACCGCGGTTGTAAATGCGGTGAGGGTGAGTGGCGCAAAGACGTCGGCTAATGCGTGCTTAATGGCAGCGATTTTCTCCTGTCCGTCGGCGATGGCGCGTTCGTAATCGGTAACGATGTGTACCGCGTATGCAAAGCCGACAACAAATACGACCGGTGGCATGATGACGGTTACAAAATTTAATGCGTGTCCATAATGGATGAAAATCGCGATGGTAACCAAGACCGAAATCGTATTCACTGCCAACGGCACGATGACGCCGGCAAGCGAACGCAATCCGATCAGGCTAACCAGTAACGTCGCTAAAACGGCTAGCGGAAAAACCAAGCGGATATCGGTAAATAGGGTCTTGCCAGTTGCTAGCCGAGCGACGATCGGACCACTAACAAAGTTTTCTATGTCACCTGCTTGATCCTGCGATACGGCTGCTATCCTGTCGACTACTGTCCCCAAGGCGGCGGTATCTAAGTTTCGGTCGAAATGAATTGCGAGCACCGCGCCACGGCCATCGCGCGATACCAAGCTACCGACATATAAGGGGTTGGCGAGCGCTTCGCGTTTAAGCGCCTGCGCTGAGGCCATGTCTACGGGTAGCGTCTCGAGAAAGGGTGCAATATTGGTGAACTCTTCTTCTGCGCGAATAAAGGTGGCGGACGCCAAACTGTCGACCGCCACGACGCCAGGGGTTTTTTCGAGTGTTGTTGTTAAGCGCTTGAGTGCGGCGAGGATTTCGGGGGTAAATAAATCTTCGCTCAACCACACAACGATAAGTACGTCGTCGTCGACGAACGTTTCACGTACGTCGTTATAAAGTTCGAGTGCCGATCCTTTGGCGGGTAGCAGATTCTCTATGGATGAGTCGACATTAACGCGTACGCTTCGATGTTCTAAATCGACTGCCTGATTGAACGCAAAGACGGTTATTAAGCAGGCACATAAGCTCACCACTAGCGGATGATCGACAAGCCAATTAAGTAGTTTAGACACCATGCCGATTCGCGCGGATTAAGGCACAGACGATTGCTAGCGAATGGAGATGGTACGAACGCAGCGACCCGAGTCGCATTTTGTCGTGTCCGATCAGGGTTTCATTCCCAATCGTTTCGGGCTGAAAATACTCTCGTTTAATTCGACGTCTATCGCCACGTTATCGATGTTTAGCTCGGTTCGCGTCGCTTTCTTGCGATCATGCATGACCATCGCGTGTGGCACGAAGTGTGCTCCGACTTGCTTGATAGACTCGGGCGATACGATTAATTCTTTGCCGAGTTCGCCGTTAACCAAATAGAATTCAGTTTTAAGGGGCGTGCATCGATCTTGGTCGACGAAACTTATAATTCTGCTGTAGACCAGATCCTCGCCCTGCGGCGTGGTATCGAATACATAGGCCGGGATATCCCCAACGTTTTGATCGTCGATCCGCTTCGTATCACTGGTAGATGCCGTGTCTTGCAAGTAGGAAAATTCCTCGTAGCTAAAATCCGTACCCATCATTGAAGTCGCGAGCTGTTTACCGGTAACTTTACGCGTGCGTCGTAAATCCGGAACATATAAAAACATGTCGGGCTTTAAGTCGCCGTTTTCGATCATTAAAACGGCCACGTCTTTACGACTTGCGGGGGCGCTGAGGCGCAATACTGCGCGAGAATTGTCGTCGTCCAAGCGCAAGACATACATATCGGCGACCGATTCTTCGATCAAACCCGAATCGTCGAACGATCGCAGGGTAACTTGTTGAGTTAGCGAATCCGGTGGTTGGTTTTTATCGACGCAGGCTTGTGCAGCCGGGCTGGATACGCTCGGCAGGTCGTTCGCATATCCACCTATACTCGCGAGCAATAGTAGCGCTAGCGCTATTTCGCGTCGTTTGCCATTACCGATTGCAGAACTCGAGTGTCGCACGATACCGACTGGGCTAAGTCACCGACGCGTCGCAAATACTTTGGATAGACGCGCCGAGCATAAGGTCGAATTCGGCAGCAGATTGTTGCGCGTTCAAACCTTCGACCAGCGCCCGAGAGAAACTCGCGACCACGCCATGATTGCGGCCCAGCCGTGCGTTCGATTCTTCGCGCGAGTAGCCGCCAGACAACGCCACGACCCGAAGTACGTTGGCATGTGCGACACACTCGGCGTAGAAATTGTCTTGCTCAGGCAAGGTGAGCTTAAGCATGACGATTTGGTCCGCGCTAAGCGCATTCAATGCTTCCAGCATGGCCGATTTTAGTAATGTCTCGGCGGCCGCTTTATCCGGGCAGTGGATATCGACTTCAGGCTCAATGATCGGCACTAGTCCTGCGGCAACGATCTGGCGACCTACGCCAAATTGCTGTTTCACGACCGCGGCAACACCGCTCGCACTCGCTTGTTTAACCACCGAACGCATTTTCGTGCCAAAAATGCCTTTCGATTTTGCTTTTTTCAGCAAATCGTCGAGGCCAGGGTTTGGTTTCATTAACTGGACACCGTCGGCTTCATCGGCGAGACCTTTGTCGATCTTGAGGATCGGCACGACTTGCTTTGCTTCCCAGAGGTAGTCGGCGGTTGGCTTTCCCTCAATCTCGCGATCCATGGTGTTCTCGAATAGGATCGCCGCCAAAATGCGGTCGCCAGAAAAACTTGGACTTGTGATGATTCGAGTACGCATTGCGTGCACGACCGAAAACATTTCTTCGTCATTCGACCAAGCGTCCTCGGTAACGCCATATTGACCCAACGCCTTCGGTGTACTGCCGCCACTTTGATCAAGTGCGGCGATGAAGCCATTAGCTGTTTTTAGTTTGTTCTTTTGCGCGTCGAAGTTACTCACGAAACACCCTCAATAGTTTGTTGTGTAGCCGGCGTTACCACCCGTTCGGGGAAATACGGCCAGCCGTAATGAAATTATCCGCTGCTAGTATAAAAGGGCCTGGCGGCGAACACGAGTAGAGCGCGCTGCAGTGACGGTTGTGTCACGTAACCGCTCGCGCGGGGGCCGGTTAACTGATGGTCGCGCCGCCATCCACAACGATGTTTTGGCCGGTAGTGAAAGAACCAGCCTCGGCAGCGAGAAACACCGCAGCGCCCGCTATTTCGCGTGGTTCGCCGATGCGTCGGAGTGGATCGCCGCTTGTACGTTTATCCAGAATCTCGGGATTTTCCCATAGCGCACGCGCGAAATCCGTGCGTACGAGCCCCGGCGAAATCGCGTTTACCCGAATATTGTCGGGGCCGTATTCGACCGCGAGATTACGCACCATCTGCAAATCGGCGGCTTTCGAGATGCAGTAGCCGCCGAGCACAGCATTCCCACGTAATCCACCAATCGACGAGACGATAATCACAGAGCCGTCTTTTCGCTCAACCATCTCCGGGATCACCATATGCATTAGCCAATGATTCGATTGGATATTGACACCCAATATTTTTTCGAACGCAGAATCAGGCATGTCCTTCATGGGGCCGTAATAGGGATTGACCGCAGCATTACATACCAAGATATCGATTTTACCGAGTTGCGCCCGCGTTTCGTCCACGAGGCGTTGCAATTCTTCCTTGCTTGAAATGTTTGCGGGGATTGGTGTGGCACTACCGCTCTCGGCGGCGAGTTCGGCATTAATATCGTTGGCCACCGTTTGGCAGACATCCGCCTTGCGGCTGGAGATAACAACCTGTGCGCCGTGATGTGCCATTTCGTGCGCTATCGCGCGACCAATGCCCTTGCTCGAACCGGTAATTAGGGCGGTTTTCCCGGTTAGGTCGAATAAACCCCGCATGCTGTAGTCCTATTTAGTTAGATATTGGCGCATTGTCGACTTTGGCCGAGGTGCGCGTAAAGGGTTTATTTGGTCCGCGGTCGTCAATCAAAATTCATCTCTAGCGATCGTATAGTGATCGTTTGCTTGGCGATCTAAGCTCAGAAAACGATCGTGTACAGCCAGCATGCCCTCGAAGGGCGCGAGCCACATATCGGTGACAAGCTCGCTAAGCTCGGCAGCGGGAAACAAACGCCAAGTCGTTCGTTGTAACTCGTTATCGTGTCTGATAACCGTATCGCCCGAAGCACCGAACAGGGTTTCAAACAGCTGTGCGAATGCAGCAGCGGCGCTGAGATTGTCGTCGAGATAAGGCGCGACCTCGTCGAAACATTGCATGCCAATTTGCCGACCGCAAAGCCTACCTATTCGATGCGCTTCGTCTTCACCGAGCAGTTCGACCAACAGGGGAAGTCCGTTACGGACGTATTCCATCGCATAATTTCGGTACGCTTTGGCGCGACGTACCGGCGGCCAATAATCTACCGCGAGTTGTGGTTGTGAATGCTTGGCGATGGGTGGGCACGATTCATCGTTAACAAAGCGAAGTCGCATGCTAGGGTCGAGGTCGTAATCGTATTCGTAATAATAACCTTCGAGTCCGGCGTCGCCCGCGACGGTTGTTTTCGTGCACACGAATCCCAAGCGAGGGTTATTTAAGCTCACCCCGTTATGTGCGTGCCAGCCGCGCAACATCGCGTGATTTACGTTCAGAGGTATGGCACAGATCGCCGTACCTGCCCAGATCCAACGCGGCGGCGGATACCTAATCCAGGCCTTGCGGGCGCTTTCCTCGAGGTATTCGACCTTAACCCCGCCGAGCTGATTCGAAAAATAATGGTATTTCGCTGCGGCGACAGCATGGGAGCAATCGTTCAAACCGAGTTTTTCAAGCCCAGGTAGAAATCGTTGTAAATGCTGACGACGAAACAGCCGGAAAACAAATTCCGCGGCCAGATCTGCGCCTCGATGATTCACCAAACTTAAGACCAACCCCGTGATCCACGCGTGATACAAGCGCGCGACGGCTAAAGTGGCGTTGTCATCGTCTAACTCGGACATAGGCATGAGTTTTTCATAGCAACATCGATTCGTCTATTGGCAGCGTTTGTCATCGGCGTAAAAACAATTGTCGACGGGTCCAAATACAAACGATCACCGCGATTATTGTTTTAGTACACTGCTTACTCCAACCACACAGCGTAAATCAACAACGGCGGACTCAGGAGTGTAATTAAATGCGATTGGAAAACAAGGTGGCGATTGTAACGGGCGGTGGCGGCGGTTTAGGCGCAGCAATTAGTCTATGCCTTGCGCGCGCCGGCGCCAAGGTAGTCGTCAGCGATCAAAACCTCCGTAACGCGCAGAAAGTCGCAACTGAAATTTCTGATGCTGGTTTTAGTGCGCTTGCCAATCAAGCCGACGTCACCCGTCGTGAAGACTGCGCGACGATGGTGAGCGCAGCGCTCGACGAATTCGGTCGATTGGATACCTTAGTATGTAATGCAGGCGTGGACGGCCTACCACAACATGATCCCGAAATTTCGCCCTCGCTAGAGAACGTTTTAGAGGCGGATTGGGATCACGTAATGGCGGTCAATTTAAAGGGCGTGTTTCTATCGTGCGCTGCCGTAATCGTGCATTTCAAAGCGCAAAAAAGTGGAGGTATTATTAATATTTCGTCGGTCGCAGGTCGTCAAGGCATCGAGTTTCTACCGGCTTACGCGGCATCGAAGGCGGGCGTAATCTCCCTCACCCAGTCGATTGCCTTACAACTCGCACCGTTCCACGTTAATGCAAACTGTATTTGTCCGGGTATCATTTGGACACCGATGTGGGAACGACTCGCGACCTACCTAACGCGTTCGAATCCGGCCTTTGCCAACGCTTCGCCTAACGAGGCGTTTGAGGCCGTCGTGCAACAGATGATACCTTTCGGCAAACCACAAACTGCTGAGGATATCGGTGCGTCGGCGGTTTTTCTAGCGTCTGAAGATGCGCGGGAAATCACTGGGCAAGCGCTGAATGTCTGCGGCGGGACGCGCATGAACTAGATAAGCTTATGGCGTTTGCGGGAGATGGATCGATGCGATTGTTAATAAGACGGTTCCTAACATTAAGCTGGGTTTTCCTCGCTGTAGCTACGGCACTTGCGAACGAACCCGATGGCGTTCGTGTCGAAACGATAGTTAGCGGCCTCGACAACCCATGGGCGATGGCATTCGTCGCACCCAAGCAGATATTGATCACCGAGCGCGGCGGTGCGCTACGCTCAGTGGTCGACGGCAAACTGCAAACGGATCCCATCGACGGATTACCGACGATCCGCGAAAAAGGGCAAGGCGGGTTAATGGGGATCGCGTTGCATCCCAACTTTGCAGAGAATCGTTGGATCTATCTCAGCTACGCGGGTCGGGGCAAGGGCGGGTATTCTACCGAGATGTTACGCGCAAAGCTCGAGGGCGGGTCCCTACACGAGCTTGAAATTCTTTTTCGCGCACAACCTAAAGTTGGTGGCGGCCGTCACTTTGGCGGGCGATTATTGTTCGACGACGCGGGGTATTTGTTTTTATCGTTGGGTGATCGCGGACGCCAAGATGATGCACAGGACACGCGGCTTCATTCGGGCTCATTAATCCGTTTACACGACGATGGGCGTATTCCGCAAGATAATCCATTCACCGACGACCCAGCCATTGCCGAGGGCATTTACACAATCGGTAATCGCAACATGCAAGGTATGGCCTTACACCCGCAAACGCGCGAAGTCTGGACCCACGAACACGGTCCGCAAGGTGGTGACGAAATCAATATCATGCGTGCCGGGCACAATTACGGTTGGCCGGTTATTACCTATGGTCGAAATTATGGGATCGGTACGAAAATCGGTGAAGGGACGCACAACTCTGGCATGCGGCAACCGGTGCATAAATGGGTGCCGTCCATCGCGCCTTCGGGTATGGCGTTTTATACCGGGCCAAAATATCCAGTGTGGCAGGACGATTTATTCGTCGGTTCGTTAAAATTCGGTTTGCTTGTGCGCTTGGAGCTGGACGGCGAGAAGATCTTAAACGAACATCGCTTACTCGATGGTGGCTACGGGCGGATTCGCGACGTGGCGCAAAGTCCCGAAGGCGATCTGTATGTTCTTACGGATGAATCGAAAGGTCGATTGTTGAGGGTTTCGCCCGACTAGATGAGTCGTGACGTGGGGTAACCGGCTTAGGCGCCGGTTACCCGTATCAGGATATTGCGCGCTAGCGCTTCAAGAACATTCCCATTAAATCGTCTGCGATACTGCCGTCGCCGTCCGAATCGAGAAACGAGGTTAGCAATCCCGGAGATGCAGACGCACCTTGTTTGCCGCCGAGCAAATCTGTTAGCGCATTTCCCGGATCATTGCGTTGCTTGCTTAAGCTACCCATCACCATCGTCGCCACCACGGGCAACATTTTCTTGAGGATGTCACCACCGATCCCGGATTTCTCGGCGCTGCGACTAGCGACTTGGCGACTCACGTCTTTGTCCCCGAAAAGGTGGCCTAAGATCGCGTTGCCGTCGCTAACACCAGCGGAATCGCCGATCTGCCGTGTGCCATCGAGGTAACCCGCATGATTCCCTTTGCTGAGTGCGCTGATCAATCCACCCAGGCCGCCGGGTTGCGCAACATTGCGCGACATACCCGCACCGAGTGCGGGCACGAGTTGTTCCAGTGCAGATTTTGCCTGATTTTGATCGAGGCCAAATTGGCTCGCCAATTGACCGATTAAGTTGCCTCCCTGGGCTTCTAAAATTCCTTTCAATAAACTCATGTTATTGAACTCCTGTGAGTCGTTGCCCGATATTAATCTAGCGGAATGCGGATTTTTTGACCGGGGAAAATTTTGTCGGGGTCTTCGATGACTTCACGGTTAGCTTCGAATATCTGCGTATACTTGCCAGCCTCACCCAAGAATTGTTTTGCAATTTTGCCGAGCGTATCGCCCGACTGTATCACGTAGTATTCGACCTTCGGCGCATCAGGTATAACAGGCATTGTTTGCTTCTCTGATACCGCTTCGGCCGGCGATTCCATCACAATATTTGCGGCAACGGTTGCGGAGGGTTTAACCGTGAGATCAGATGTGTATACATCTACGACGCCTTTCACGTTACCCGCCATCAGCACGGCCTTATCGAATGTTGCCGGGGAGTCACATTCACCACAAAGATCAACAATCCCGCCGTCAAACTTCACGTCCAGCCCGTCGATGCCGAGCTTACTGTTCGTAATGAGTTCCGAGATTTTCTCAGCAGCGTCTTCATCCTTGTTGAAAACGTTGCGACCGATTTCTTTGACAAAACCAAAAAGGCTCATGAATGCTTCTCCCCGTTTTTTGTATCGAAGTTTCCGTGCGCACGCGTACGTACTAACGAATTCTAATCGCTAGCCGGATGCACGGCGCGGACAATCAATATTTAAGAATTTATTCTAAGATGAATGTTACTTTGAGCTTTACTCTATAGCACGTTACTTTGCCTTTCCGGCAAGATAGCTCTTGGTCTTTAACCCAAGCGCCGGTGACGTTGCGTAAGGTTTTGTTTGCGCGTTTAACCCCGACTTCTATGGCATCGGCAAAGCTTTTTTTGGATTCGGCGGAAATTTCGGTGACGCGAGCGACATTGCTCATGGGCATTCTCCTTCAGAGATGTTGGTTAGGTTATTGTTTTTACAAACTACGAATTGTGCGCAAACTTATACTGAATATAAGCTGAACAGCTGTCAATATAGCCGCAAGCGGGGGTTGGAGGCCACCCGACTAGTTCTCGATTTGAGGTATTCTACCGCAAAGTCGCCGCACGCATTCGAGGCACCGGTATCAGCGTCGTCATCGGGAAGTCCTAAGTGCGTTCCTACAGATGCGGGGGTGCATTCTTTTGATGTTCTACGGTGGGCGCTCGATCCAAACGGGCCCGACATGTAGGGGGGCGAATAGCGTCGTAATTGAGCGGGGCCCAGGTATGACAAACCCCGCTGTTTGCGGGGTTTGTACGTCCCTTGTTACGCGTTCGCGAAGGCGGTGTTCGTCACCTGGCGGCCATCAGTGGCAACCGGCCATGGTTAGGCGGTCGATAATTTGCCAGTCCGAGTTTGGGCTAAAAGCGCAAACCCATCGGCTTCGCGACTCTCCTTTTCCTCTTGCCTATGCACTAGGAAGCGCGTGTATAAAGCATAGTCCAATATTTAACGATTGTGTGCCGATCGCTTTGATTATTTTTTCATAACTCGAGGTCGTCTAATAACCTAGCGATCAATATCCTTTGGACTTCCGATGTGCCTTCATAAATTTGGTAGACGCGTACGTCGCGGTAGATTTTTTCGACCTCGTACGCCGTTAGATATCCGTAGCCGCCGTGGATTTGAATTGCCTCCGAGGCCACCCGCTCCGCCATCTCCGAGGCAAACAGTTTTGCCATGGACGCCTCGCGCGCGCAATCTAAGTCTTGGGCATGTAGGCTAGCGGCGTGGAGATACAATTGCCGCGCCGCTTCAATTTGCGTCGCCATGTCCGCGAGTTTGAATGCGATCGCTTGATGTTGGTTTATTGTTTTGCCGAACGTCTTGCGTTCGTGAGCGTAAGCGCGTGCCGCGCGCAACGCAGCGCGCGCGCCGCCGGTTGCTTGGGCGGCAACGCCGATACGACCGAGTGACAGATTCGCTAGTGCCACTTTCAGTCCGTGGCCTTCTGCGCCCAACGTATCGGACGCGGGCACTCTAAGATCGTGTAAGTGGATCTCGCAAGTATCGTTGGTGCGATGCCCGAGTTTTTGCTCCTTACGTACGACCTCGTATCCCGGCTTTTCGGTCGGGGTTATAAATGTCGTGATCCCGTGCTTGCCGGCACTCGGATCCGTCACTGCGACAATCATCGCGACCTCAGCGATCGACCCTGCGGTAACAAATGCTTTGTGCCCGTTGATAATGAAATCGTCACCATCGCGAACCGCGCGGGTCGTGATTGCCGCCGCGTCCGAGCCGGTATGCGGTTCGGTTAGTTGGATACACCCAAGCCATTCGCCGCTCGTCAGGCGGCGCAAATAATCTTGCTTTTGAGTTTGTGTGCCAAGTTCCGCTAGAGCAGCGCACACTGGAGAGTTGTTCGCCGCCATGACGTTGGCTACGCCGCCGTCGGCTACCGAGATTTCTTCCATCGCTAAGGCGTAGGCGACAAAATCGGCGCCGGCGCCACCAAATTCAGGAGCGACAGTGACACCCATGAGACCGACTGCGGCCATCGCGCGATAGAGTTCGCGTGGTGCGCCGCCGGCGCGGTCCCACTCTGCGGCATAGGGTGCGATCTCGCGGGTCGCGAAAACACGCGCGGCATCTCTCACTAGGCGCTGTTGTTCCGAGAGGATCATGAGTTAATGCGGCGCCGTCAGTGTTGCGCACGCGTCATGCGCAGCAGTCGATCGGGATCCAAAATGCCACGGACAGTTTGCGTCCCAGTCACTACTAATGAAATCTAGCGAGTCGCGGTGCGACATCTGTTGCTATCGGGCAAGTAGCTGGCACGCGATCGACCTTTAATGACCTCGCGTTCTGCCGACAGCTCCTCGCGCACCGCTCAACAACCGCAAGTTGCGCGTGCGTCACGTGATTGCGCCGTTCTCCTTTAAAGTTTGGATCTGATCCGCACTAAAGCCCCAATCCTTGAGCGCGGCTTCGGTATCGGCACCCGGCTTCGATGCACCTTTTTGAATTTTCGACGGCGTGCGGCTAAACCGCGGGGCCGGCGATGGTTGTACAACACCGTCCACTTCACAAAATGTATTACGCGCGACATTATGCGGATGTTGCGGTGCTTCAGCTAAATCGAGCACTGGCGCAAAACAAATATCGCTACCCTCGAGGATCTCGCACCATTGGTCTCTCGTTTTAGTCTTAATGAGCGCCGCCATTTTTTCGCTCAAAGCGGGCCATTGCGTTTTATCAAGGTGTCCTTGATGGTCAGGATCTTCGAAGCCGGTGAGCTCGAGCAATTCTGTATAGAATTTTGACTCGAGCGAAGCGATCGAAATATAGCGGCCGTCCGCGGTTGCATAGGTGTCGTAGAAATGCGCGCCACCGTCGAGGACATTCGTGCCTCGGTCGTTGGTGACGATCCCCGAGGCATACATGCCATAAACGGCTGTCATAAGTGACGCCACCCCATCGACCATCGCTGCGTCGACGACCTGACCCTTGCCGGAACGCTGCGCTTCAAGTAACGCCGCGAGCACGCCGATCGCGAGATAGGCGCCACCCCCGCCAAAGTCGGCGACGAGATTCAGCGGCGGCGGCGGCGGCGCGTTAGCCGGGCCGATCGCGTGAGCTGCACCGGCGAGCGAGATGTAATTGATGTCGTGCCCGGCGACTTTAGCGAGTGGTCCATCTTGACCCCAGCCGGTGACGCGTCCGTATACCAACTTGGCGTTTCGCCCGAGGCACTCCTCGGGGCCGAGGCCGAGCCGCTCGGTGACCCCAGCACGAAAGCCTTCGATCAGCGCATCGGATTGTTCCACGAGTCGCAACACAAGTTCGACGCCTTCGGGTTTTTTTAAATCGACGGCGATCGAACGCCGGCTGCGATCTAGTAAGGCATATTTCGGTTCCATCGGGATGCCAAGACCGGAGTCGACGACGCGATCGACACGAATGACTTCGGCGCCCATATCGGCCAATAACATAGCGCACATGGGGTTGGGGCCGATGCCGGCCAATTCGATTACTTTGTAGCCCACCAACGGTCCGCTTGCACTCATACGTTGCTCCTAAATGTATTTACTAATCGTGTTGGGAAGTAGATTAGCACGAGCAGTTTACGATTTCGTATGTACTCACGCGCCGGCGAGCAAGGGCGTTTCGACGTCGAACGCCGCCCGGCACGAAACGGGAATATTGGTGAGGCAGTATATGGATAGGTTTCGTGGGTTCTGTTTGCCCTATCTCCCCAAGCAACTGTTGTTGCATAGCCCGGCGACGTGGTGAAGCCCGTAACGTTCAGCCGTTGCCCCCTCCCCACAGAGAGGCCTTTTTTTTAAGCGCGAGCCGGCATCGATCGTGGGCGAGTACCTTAGCTAGGCGGAATCGTCATCACGCCGTAGCCGGCCACCCACTGCGGAATCGCCCGGTAATAACGTAATTCGGGCGCTCCAGTGGGCGCGGCATTGGTTGCCGCCGTCGCCGCGATCCAAGCGCGGATCTCGTGGCCCCCGCAGCCGCCATTTTGGGTGATGCTCAAATCGTCTAGTGTACCGATGCTGTCGAAATCCCGTGCCATGAGCCAGCCTAGAAATTGTTGATCCCATTGTGGATTAAGCGGGGTGCGCTCGCTCGAGCCATCACCTTGGCGCGCGGCGTCGTCGAGCACCCGCTGCTGGCGCGCGGCGCGGGCTTCAGGCGGTAGGCGACCACCTTCGATCAACCGTTGGCGTAGCTGCGGCGGTGCGCCCGCAAGTTGTGGGATCGGCGGATCATGCGATAGGCCGCCCGATCCGATCACCAGCACACGGCGCTCGAGGCGCTGCAAAAATAATCCAAGGGCCTCGCCGAATGCGACGACCCTTGGTAGCGGTGGTAACGGTGGGGCGGCGCAGTTGATAAAGATCGGTAGGATAGACGGCAACGCCTGCCAATCGAATATCTGATCAAGGATCTGCACCACTCCATGATCGACCATCATTTGATAGGACAGTGCAGCGTCAACACCTGTCCCATGTAAATGTTTGACGCACGCTTCAGCGGTATCAGCGTCGACCTTAAACGCGCCAGCCGGGCTACGCCAATCACCGACCGCTTCGGCCGCTGCGCCAACACAAAAGCTCGGCATCAGCTGGTAAAAAAAGCCGTTGAAGTGATCGGGACCAATCACCACGACGAGTTCCGGCGAATAGTGCGCCACCCAATCTTGAACGTCTTGAAAGCAATTCTCGACGTCCTCTGCTAAGTCCGCCGCGAGCGGAAAGTAGTCCTTTAGGGGACTGTGGGAAGCGCAGAGCGTCGCGATCGGCATCGGTCGAGTTTAGGATTGGCCGTGTAAGAAATCGAGATGTAATTTATTGAACGTTACCGGATCTTCGAATTGTGGCCAATGTCCGCAATTTGCCATCAGTGCGAATTTCGAGTGCGGAATTAGATTCGCGATCTTTTCGCCAACATTGACGGCCGCGGTCGGATCCTTATCGGTCCACAGCACTAAGGTCTCGGTTGAAATCGAGGCCCACTCGTCCTCCGTTAGGTTGTTGCGCCGACGGATCTCCATATCCTGCAGGCACATGATCCGCGCCATTGCATCTAGCATCCCGGGTTGTTGGTAAATCGCTTGCCGGCACGCGACGAGATCGTCGGTAACGGTTGTAGGATCCGCCATCAACCATTCAAGTCGTGCTTTCACCGTCTCCCAGCTAGGTTCGCTCACTGCCGCCATAGTTAAGGTTTTACTCCGTTGCATAACGTCCGGGTTTAAGGTCGCGCCACCGCAGGTATTTAGTACCATCCGCAGCAATCGTTCGGGATATTTAAGCGCGAATCGTGCGCTCACCCAACCACCGAGTGACTCGCCGGAGAGATTGATTTTGTCGAAGCCGAGCGCGTCGATTACGGCGCGCAGGTGTTCGACGTAGTTATCGATTTCGTAATCGTAGTCGGGCTTATCGCTATAACCGTGGCCGACCATGTCGATCGAATACGTATTAAAGTGTTCGCCATGCGCGATGAGATTACGCGTATAGGTCTCCGCATGGCCGCCGACGCCGTGGAGTAGAATTAATGGTGGTAATGTGGCGTCCCCCGCGTGCAGATAACGGGTACGGATGCCACCGGCCGCTAAATAACCCTGCCTAAACGAACCGCTGCGAAGATCGCTCCAGAAACTTGGCCGTGTCATAAGCTGCGCATGAAGTTATCGAGATGATCGAGATAGTTTGCGCCGCGCGAATATTCGCGCGCAACGCTGGCCAACAACGCGCCGCGATCACCCGCGTAATTCATTTCATACAGTTCGTGTCGAGCACCAAACTCGCTGCCGCAGAGATCCCATGCGAGTTTCATTAAACGCGTTTTGTCAAAGCCAGAGATATCTGCGCCGCTTAGGGATTTTGCAAGATCGGATCCGATTGGTGAGTCGAATTCTTCTAGGCTAACGGGGAGCTGAATTAAGCCACCACCAGAAAATTTTCGGATCATGTTGATCATTTCCGGGTAATACACTGGGCCGAGGGCACGGCCCACTTGCAGCGCGGGTAGATCGGGATACATGACGCCGTTGTCCGGATCGATACTCGCTTGGAGTTCGGCCGACCGCGTGGTGTTACGGATCACCTCGACTTTAACTGCTGCTTCGCCGAGCATTTCCATCACATCGGGTTTTCGGTGCGTCCCGGCGGCTTCTGCAAGGCGTGTTAACAGCGCGTAAACGAATCCCAATTTCACTTCCAAGCGCGCATTCGTTTGGTGCGCGGTGAGCTCGCGCATGCGTGTATCTTTGTACATGCGGTTAAGAAAATTTATATCTTCGTGCAGAAAAATACGATCCCATGGCACGAGTACGTTTTCGAATACAACGGTCGCATCCATTTCATCGAATTGGGATGATAACGGGTAATCAGCGTGATTACCGTGGTTCGTAAACGAGCGACGACACAAGGTTTTCAAGCCTTTCGTGTTCATCGGTACGGCGAACACATTGGCATACGCTTCCTCGCCAGGCCGAAATGTCGGCGGGAACGGCCATACTAAGATCTCGTCCGCATACGGTGCGGCAGTCGCAATGCGCTTAATTCCATTAAGCACTAAACCGTCGGCGCTACGATCAACCACTCTCAGCGGCGTATTCGGATCCGATTGTTCGTGGCGTAATTTGCCTTTGTCGAGTTGTGGATCAAGCAGCGCGTGGGTGAGAAACAAGTCATGCTTAGCGACATAACTATGGTAATTGACGACCGCTTCGGCACGCTCGGGCGCGCATTCATTAAAGAAACTCTTTTTCGCAGCCAGTGCTGTCATCATCACGTTTAGAAAATCGGGCGCGCGACCCATCATGCCGCAGGTTGCTTTTGCCGAAGCGATGTAGCACTCCCGTTTGCGGGTTAAGTGCTCGAGCGTGCGCGGGATCTCAAACGGGCGCGCAATGCGTTCGCCGGACGTGTCGAGTTCGCAGGTCATGACGTCGCGTAAAGCGGGATCGCGCTGCAAATCGTAGAGCCTGGCGAGCGCCGCTATCGACGGCTTGAACTCGTCGAACAGCGTAACATCATCAACCCGAGTACCGTTATACCAGACCTCACGGTCGTCCTTTAGACCCGCGATAAATGCGTTACCGCTGCGAATGCCCATGTTTAAGTTTGCCACCCGTTGCCGTCAAATTCGGCGCGTAAGGTTGGCGTCGTCTGCGCTAGCGTTACGCCAAGTTTGGGTAGGACTTTGTCCACGAGTAACTCATTGCTCTTGAGTAACGCCTCGATGTTTGCCGGCCCAGCCGCGACCCACGGCACGATAAGTTCCGGCTTAAGCGTTTCCAACATATGCTCCATCTGGCGGGTCACGCTATCGACCGTGCCGCAAATCGAATAACCACGCTCGCGCACAAAAGCCGGTGTGTTCGGCAACGTGCCTTCCTCGCCAGGGCGACGCAGCGCCTCGTTAAAGCCAAACCAGTCGTGCCAGCGTGTCCAAATATAGCCGAGGCCGTTTTCTTGAATGTGATGCGCTTCAGCTTCCGTGTCGGCGATGACAATGTCGCGAAAATGACCAACGCCAGCTCCCCAACGCAGATCTCTCCCGGCATTTTTTGCAGCGTCCTGATATAAATCCAGGCAACTTTTAACAACTTCATCGATCGGCGAAAATATGACCGGCTTGACCCCTGCGCGCGCCGCCCATTCGATAGTCTCGGCACTCATCGTGAATGGAATAAAGACTTCAATCGATTCGGGATCCTGCAGGGTTTGCGGCGCGATGCCGATTTGTTCTAGTTGACCATCGGCACCCACCATACCGGGCGCCATATCGCGGGTCGCTGGATGATTCCAATCGATCCCCGGCGGCGGTAACTGCCAATGCGTACCTGCATGCTTAAACAACGAATTACCCCACGCTTTGCGAATAATGTCGTAATGCTCGACAAATAGTTCGCGATTGATGCGGTCGTGGGCCTCGTATTCCGGATCGTTTTTCGAGGTGGAGTAGGCGTTGTATTTTTGCCCAATCGTCGCGACATGCCGCGCTTGATAGCCACGCGCGAAACCGGCCATCATGCGGCCGCCCGAGAAATGATCGAGCATCGCCAAATCTTCGGCGAGTAGTAACGGGTTGCGCGACGGTAATACGTTGCCCATTTGACCGATGCGAATTCGCTTTGTCTGCATCGCAGCCCATGTGCCAAGCATTACGGGGTTGTTCGAGATCTCCAAACCTTCTAAGTGAAAGTGATGTTCTGAGAACGCAACGAAATCGAAGCCGAGATCTTCAAATTGACAGACAAGGCGCGCCGCATCGCTGAGCCCACGTTGGTAGTAGTTAGGATTTTGCCCAGCGAAACCGCGCTCTAACTCAGCCGGTGGCGCGCTCACACTTGGTAGTAGAAATCCGCCCATTCGAATTTTCATAGACTCGCTCCGACGTTGCGTTGGCTAATAATCCAGCGCCGTCACTGACAAAATCGAACTAATATATTAGTATGCTAGCGATATCCGAACAACGGTGCAACATAACTAATGGCATCGCAACTAAGTGCTAGTTTAGCCCGAGTACCAATCTCCAGCGCTGCTACCGCGCGTGCCGAAAATGCCTATGGGTTTGTGAAGCTCGCGCTTCTGGAGGGCGAGCTCATGCCGGGCGACAAGCTATCTGTGGTGGAACTCGCCGAACGTTTGGGGTGTTCGCGAGTGCCGGTAATGGAGGCCCTGAAACGTCTAGAAACCGAGGGCTTTGTGCACATCGTTCCGCAAGTTGGTTGCCAGGTGATTACCCCCGAGGCAAGCGATGTGGGTGATTTTTTCTCGCTGTTCGCTGCGGTCGAGGGCGCGGTTACTAAGCTCGCCGCGGCGCGACGGACACGGACCGACGTCGCGCACTTTCGTGAGGTTTGCCGAGAATTCGACCAGCAACTTAAGTTGGCCGGCGATCCGGGTGCGCGCGATCCGGTCTATCGCCGACTGAACTTATTGTTTCACACAACGATCCACGAATTTGCGCGTTCGCCAGTCGCAACGCAATTGGCAGCAAGCTTGTGGGACCGCAGTGATTTTTATATCAAGACTGTGTTCGGATCGCTGTATTTTTCGAAAAGCGTTATTCGATCGCATCGCGCGATCCGCCGTGCGGTGATAAATTGTGAGCCAAGCATTGCCGAAGCGACCGTGCGCGAACATTTAACGCAAGTGGGCGAACGTGTCGTTCGGCGGATGTCTGATGGCGGTTGAAATCGGCATCCGAACACGATCGAGTAATGCGTGTTGAGCGGGGGTTACTCTTCACGCATCCGAGGTGAGGGTTTCGTCGACAAATCGATAAATTACCACACTGCCGAGCGCACCTAATCCGGCGATGGTGAGGCTTGCAACCGCCAGTGGTGCCACGGCGACCACCATACCGATCGCCATCGGGCCAGCCGTGGTCCCAAAGTCTGTGAGCAAGCGCCACAAACCGAGAAATTCGCTGCGCCGGTCACTCGGCGCTAAGTCGGTTCCTAGGGTCATCACGATGCCGGTGGATAAGCCGTTCGCGATGCCGGCGAATAGCGCGGCCGCTAACAACGAATAGAATCCGCTAGCCAGCGACATCGTTGCGATTGCCAAAGCGAATAATGCGGAACTCGGTACGGCCGTTGAGCGACGTCCATATTTATCCATGATCAATCCGGCGGGGTAGAACAGCGTGAAATCGATCGCAGCCGATGCCGAGACAATTAATCCGATGGTTGCGATATCGAGCCCGACTTTGGTGCCGATGAGTGGAATTAGCACCGTCCGCGCCGAGCGCATCAGCATAAACGCGATCGCCGCGACACCGGCCGTTGAGAATACTCGGCGGTACTGAATGCAAAGATTAATAACCGTTCGGACTTTAAGCTCTCTTACGAGCGGGCGCTCGTGGATCGCGAACAGCGCGATCATGAAAAACGCAATTACCGCACTCACGGCCGCGGCATAAAATGTAGCGGCGTAGCCGAACCAAGCGACCAGCGCTGTGCCTGCGAGCGGCCCAACTAACGCCGCGATCCGCAAGCTCCCGGCCAGCATTGCAATGACCCGTCCGCGGACCGCCGGTGCGCAAATTGAGGTGATGTATGACATTCGCCCGAGTAAAAAAGTGCTCGCACCGGCACCGTTAATAAACGCGATCAAATAAATTACTGCGATATCGTCGGTGAGCGCAAAGGCGATTTGTGCGCCACCGACGAGTGCAATGGCGAGTAACATCACGAATTTGTCGCCGAATCGCGCAGCCAGTACACCGGCCGGAATGTCGAATGCCATCATCCCCAGCCCGCGAAAACCAACCGCGGCAGCCGCGGCGGCCAGACTGCCACCGATATCGATAACATACAGCGGTAACAGCACGAGGATGGCTTGCCCCGCGACACCCAGCAGAATTGCGGGTATGTAAACCGGCAGCAATACCGGTCCGTGAATTTTATCAGCGCTCACTCGTCTCTTACCTGGTTAAGCGGGCGCTTTTCGCCAAGGCAGCGTGGCGACTGCGACTTGCTAGGGCCACGCTCCTTAAGCCCGCATGAGAGAACCCGCATCATACAACAGGCGTTGCTGATATCTGGGGTCGCGCGCGGTATAGAATGCGGCTACAACTGCCGCCAGTTACTCGGCTGATGAAAACGCGCAATGGTGAGCTGCGCGGCCAGCGGAGAAGTCATTGACCGGTCGGCTACCGGTGCTGGTGTCTGACGCCCTGAGGCTAAAGCACTGATAAAAGCACGTTACAATAATGCCTGAGTAATACTGCTACCAACCAAAAGAGAATATCTCACGATGCGCTGTGAAGTGATTGCAATCGGCACCGAGCTTTTGCTTGGGCAGATAACCGATACAAATTCATCTTGGATTGGCGAACAACTCGCGCTCGCCGGCATCGATTCGTTGTATCAATTAAAGGTCGGCGACAATCTCGATCGCATGATCGAATCGATTCGTCATTCGCTCACGCGTAGCGACGCAGTGATTACCTGTGGTGGTTTAGGTCCAACCCAAGACGACATTACGCGCGAAGCGATCGCCGAAGTCATGGGCGTACCACTCGTGCGTCACCCTGAAATCGGCGATCGTATCCGGCATATGTTCGAATCGCGTGGCCGGGTTATGCCCGACAATAACTTGCGTCAGGCTGACGTCCCCGAAGGCGCTACAATCATCGCGGAAATGCCGGGCACCGCGCCCGGGTTAATGTGCCCTGTTGGTGAGAAAGTGATTTACGCCGTGCC